>JAQGAD010000414.1:0-40044 GCA_034696625.1 Isotomurus palustris | reverse complement strand
TGTGGCGTTCCATTGGAAAGCTACAATATTATTACGAGAGACTCCAACAGTATCGCATTTCATAAACATTACTTATTACACATTTCATTACATATCCTCTTGCCCTTTGACTTATGGCCGATGCGGATTAATTTAATGGATTTATGTTAATGACAGTAAATCATCATAATATGTTGTTTCTGTTTCCACACACACAACTCCAGTTGCTCTAGAATTCAGACTGGACTTTTCAGGCTAAGCCGGCAGTCAGAAGAAATTATGACCGAAAATAAATACCCGTATATCATGTGTCCTTGATGCTCACACAGTTCAGGTCATAAATATTGTAATGTATCAGTAATACTGTGTGCATCGGGACATTTTGCAGACCTCAATAAAATTTCGTTATGCAGCTTATGACTGACACAACTGGGATATTTGTGTCGGGTTGCTTACACTTTTTATACGTAAGTCCTTCACTTTAGAGATTTAAGACTTGAGACTGCCTCCTGGATTGGTTCGCAAATGGAGCTTTTTGCAAAATGGCAAGGAAAATAACCGGAAGCTATTTCACTCGATGGACTCTCAGCCGATTTCAGTCAATTTTGGAAACTAGAGCACGAACAACAACATAGTGTGAGTGTGTATTCCTCCTTTCATATCTCGATCTCATATACTCGAACTCAAGGGCTTGCTTGGAATGCATGAACCACTGTGAAAGCAGTCCGCACTCCACACTGGCCGAAAACGAATCTTTTAAACCACCAAGTCCCATTTCCGTCATCTTCGGTTGTATAAACCGTGTTGATCTTGAAGTACTACTTGCTATACACACCACAAAGTTGTATAGACGAGACCTTGTGCTTGTGTACAAATGCACACGTCTGGGTAGCGTTACGAACTGACAAGCAAAGCAGGTTTCTTTGTACTCAGATCTTATGACATCAATGTAAGAGAGGCTTGATTTGATGCTTGAATAGAAAAGAAAGAGGAAAAAGCTCTTAGGAAAATTACCCTAGAGGGAAATTCTCATTCACAATTCACCAATGTCTGCTTTCACTTTCGGCTTTTTTAGAATATTGAGATGAAGCTGGAGGAACTTGAGGTTCCTCTCTATTTCTTTTGAAAGGGTAATAATACTCAGCCCATGATTTCCTTCCATCGAAATTAGGTCTGTTCAGATGAGTCCATAAGTTCCTCTCTCATGCACAGTGAGGTGATAGAAACTTGCATTAGCGAAGAAAGCTGATTTGACAATGAGAGAAACCAGCCGTTCCTTCCTCACTGACTCTGCAAACTACTCACAAAGTTTTTAGAATTTTTTTTACAAAGGAACAGGGTGAACAAGTTAAGGATGTTTAGAATAATACGAGAGTACTTCAACACAAAAGTCCTCTGAAGAGTCCCAAGAGTATTTGGCTCATTGCAATAATTACCTAAGCTTTTATGGCCTAATTGAATCATTTACTTTTCGATTTCTCCCGTTCTACGTAATCCGACAGAAAAGAGCTAAGTTCCTTCACTTGACAATAAAATCTATTGACTGTTATCAACTCGTAATTTTCAAGCATAAAACTAGGACTCTATGTAATCTCGATTTTTGATCAAAATATCCTCCGTTTTCTTGAACAATTAATTAATTTATTATGTATCAAAATATCCACTGTACGCTAATCAACACTACCACCTACAGCAACATTCATTTATATCTTCAACAAACGTTTGAACTGGTGAGTCGTGAATTACATTGAAATTAATTAATTTGAAAATATCAACTATTATACATTAATGAATACCAATGAATGAAAAATTAGTTTCTCATAATATCTGAGCTTAAGATAAGCTTCTTCAGATCCTAAAAACATGTTATCACTCATTCAATGCCATTCGTTATTCGCAGAAACAAGAGAAACCACTAGCTGCTTGCGGTTATGCTTGCAGGCAGACCCATATTACTAGTTTGTCATAAAAATGTCCTTCCAAAAGCTAAAATTTAAAAGAGCATAAGAAATGACATGACCTATGGATACACCCTGACTGGTCCCGTTTTTCTTCGAAAATGCAATCTTTCGTTATCTCAATAAGAACTCCAGTGTTTTTATGTGAAGACGATCAACACTTAGTGAATTATATTCCGACGTTTAGTGGACAGAACTATTCTACTCGTCGTACAGAAAGCAACCCTCAAAATTGATTGGAAAGTCAGCTTTTTAATAAAAATACTTAACCAAACAAATTGTATCTTATTAATATTATTGTGGTTAAAAAAATTGAAGTGCATTTATTGGATTCTCTGTGGGCTTCACAGGAAATGTGGTAATCGGTAATTAGTCAAATAGGCTAAATCAAACCAGTCTATTTAATTAATTCCACAAAGGTAGGTGAATAATTCTATGAAAAAATATAGCTTAGCGGAATCCAAGTGAATTAGCACCTAAGAATAATATATTTTATTGACATGCAATACAGATAAATTGCATGAATATCCTGAGATCATGGGTCTTCAAAGTATTGCGACTTATTTTAAAACAAGATGCACCACTACAACTTTACTCACTACTAGCACTTTAGTGGTAGTGGTAAGCATAACTACCACTGTACTTCTTCTGAGCTTAACCGAAGCGGGTAACGCAGGAACATTTGATCGTCGGGATGTACTCGATGTACTTTCGAATTCTACGAAATGTTCTTCAGAAGCAACCTTGGAGTTGAAAATTAATGGGTCATCAATTTCCACTCTCAATGGTTCTCATGCAGTTTCGGATGGAGATGAAGTGGAAATCACCTGCAAGTTACCTAACCCCGTCAGCTTGAGATACATCGGATATCCTGTAAGATCAATCACACATTTATAGCTTATATAGATACAATAGCATCTCATCTACAAATACAATACTTAAATTAAAACCATTCCTTAATCTTGGAACTTACTTACTTATAGCTTGAATGTGCAGTTAATTTAAAAAAATGAAACATTTATAGTTATTTCTTAAACATTCCAGCTGTTGAATAAGAATAAGGAGAAGGTGCGTTCATCTTCTGGAAGACTAAGTGAAAACTGTTTCTATTCAACAATTGAATTTAAAGCAGAAAAAGATTTTACAGGTAAATATGAATGCCAGGAATTTGGTGTAGAATCATCGCGGACTTCTAACGCGTCTGTTTACATTTACGTCGTTGGTAACTTACGCTTTACTTAGTGCAACAATTACTCCTTTTCTCAAATATACAAGAAGAAAATACCTGTCTTTCGAATATTTTAGCAAACGAGCCTTACCTGGTGCTTAATTCAAAGGGTACACACTTTATAAAAATTAACGCTGGAAGTAGTAATGGATACATTATTCCATGTGCTGTCTCAAATCCGTCCATCCTTGTAGACTTGGAGAAGGTTAACACACCCACATCCTTAGAAATTAGTAATAATGACAAATTAAACGATTGGGGAATATTTATATATTCGTCAATTCTATTTCAGGATAAAGAAAATGTTACAGATTTATACGCTTTTGACCCCAAAGTGGGGTTTCGCATCAATAACACAGCGGAGTATGGTTTGTTTAAATGCACTGCAAGAGGTAGTAGCAGTTACCTAGAATTGGATGTAGTAGAACTAAAAGGCCTGCACAATGGTAATTTAAAAAAGGTAGTTAAGTTTAAGGGTTTTTAATCGCAAGCTTTATTTACTTTTAATTCAGAGGGTTACTCAGCAGATCTGGACAAAACTAAAACCAGCATTACACTGAATATGTACAAAAACGAAAAAGAAAAGCCAACCTTCGAATGCCTTGGAGCTTCTTCCATGACTGCAATTGCATGTAACACTCCTGTAGAATGCGACTTTTTTCGAAAATGTGCTGTAAGTCCGTCAAAAAATTACAAGAAACTGAATACGATCTAAGCACAAAATTGTCTATTTTATACTATTATAAAGGATTTGCAAGGACTTGATGATTGCAAGGTGTCTACAAAGATAGGTAAGGCATGCAACAACAGAGAAGACTGCCGAATTGTTACTTTTGAAAACTTAATAAGTTCATCCGGAGGAATCATCATTTGCTCGAACAGTGACTCCAAGGTTCTAGCAGAATTCAAGTTTTTTGTCAACAAAAAAGGCGAACCCAGTAAGATATTCATGAAAGATTCCATGAGCGATTTCATCTGTCAAACAGTGAAGGTACTATATAATTACTCATTTAAAATATAACTCTAGAACTGGAAGAAAATGCAACTTCCAAAGATACAATGGGTTTTGGTCGTACAAAAGACGGATCGTTCATAACTTTGCCTTATGTCTATGTTGGACAGTTAATTTCATTTCAATGCAACGCTTCTAAAAATGTACATAGCAAAGAACTCCAATGGGGGTTCGCTGCAAATAAAAACGCAAAATTTGATGAGGCACACCTCATATATCGTAAGTCCTCGAGAACTATTTTCTAGACAATACTATTATGCTAATGCAATGCTATTATGAGTATGGAATATCTAGCAATACAGGACGAAGACAGAAATGAAACTTTAGCCAATGTATATTCCCGGACAACGAAGATCTCATTTGTCCATCCCGGATTGCTGAAACTGCACGGGAAAACATTTTACTTTTTGTGCAGAGCTCCTAGACTCGATTCTACTTTGTATGATGTGATCTACCATCCATTGAACCTTACAGTACCACCGAGTAAGATTTTTTTCTCATTCATCTTTCATCCCTCGAAGCGTGATAAGTAATTATTAACTATTCTGCAGGTATCCATCTCGAGGGTAACAAAACTGACACAATTGACTTAGATTCTAAAGATTTTGTCGAGAGCAAACACTACGTTAACTGCACAGCTATCGGCAATGCTGCTTTTAGATGGACGAAGTCGAACGGAGATGCCGTACGTACCTGTGATTGTTAAGTAACTGAATTGAAGTACTTTACGTAACTTGTTTTATCCCACACTATAGCTGAAAAATTCTACTGATATATCCACCAAGCAAACTGATCCCAATGATCCGCCAGTGCGTACCTCTCAATCCATAACAGTAGAACTTACAAGTCCAGATGACCCAATTACTTATCAATGTCATGCGACAAATGGTATTGACGATGTTACACAAACTCGGAGTGTAACAGTAAACTTTAAACCATCCTCAACCAGTATGTTCCATTCCTATTCACTATGTACCACATGACCTTGGTTGTTTTCTATATCTAAATCATGGCCTGTGACTCATAATTAAGGTGAAGACAAAAATCCTCCTAGATGGGTTTGGCCTGCAGTTTTGGGATTATGGTTGTTTGTCCTTACCATAATTACCACCTTTGGAGGCTACAGATTGGTTAGAAAAGCTCACTGCAGCTCTATCGCTGTACTCCATTAACGCACTAATTGTCTCATATGGTTGTGATGTGGATTTTAAATAGTACAAACGACCAAGACGTTTCCCCGAGAAAATAATGAAAGATTTTTTCTATGGATGGGTTGAAGTTGAACCTAATTCTCCTATGAAAGGGATTGTCTTTCCCCCACATGACAAACGATATGAAATAGATCCCAAAGATGTGACCGAACGTAAGAACGCTAAATAAAACTGTTACCTATATATAGCCTTTATATTGGTTACAGAACTGATAGATTATTTTGCTTTGCAGTGGGTCAGTGTGGATCTGGACAGTCTGGATTAGTGTCCATAGTAGAGTACAGGCGAAGACTTAAAAAGAGCGAAATCATGTCGGCAACAGATTCCATTTGGCAGAAGATAAAAATCTTAATCTTTCCGAGACCACGTAAATATGCCCCCAAAAAAAAATGTGTGGTGAAAAGCCCTAAGAAAGAATGTAGAGAAGACAGCTACCTTTTCTCTGAGTTCCTCAAGGAAATCAAATCTATCATATATGTTGGAAATCATGAAAACATCGTGAAATTCATTGGATGCATGGCAGGGCCAAGTCTTGTAAAACAACGTAAGTATAATCGTATAATAAATATTTTGCCTGGATTTTTTAATAAGTAATGATGATTTAGTTCTAATTTATTTTTGCAGGTAAAGCCGCATTTTTAATGGAGTTTTGTGCATTAGGAGACTTAAAAACTTATCTTATTAAGCACAGTGAAAGTTTTAAGGATGAGTTTCAAGCGTCGTCAGCCAGTTCGTGTTACGCATCCTTGCATCAAACGGATACAACAAGCACTGTGTATGTACAAAATCTGCAACCACGACATAAGATTAAAATTTGCTGTTCATAATTTTATTGTATAGGCTAAGTCAAATTTCTACTTCTAACCTTTTACACTGGGCTTATCAAATTGCTTGTGGTTTGGAGTACTTGACAAAAAAGGTATACACAATCTTCTTGAATTGCAATCAGAGCCAAAACGATAATCAAACAGCATTTCTAAATTCGGGGTTTTTCTCTTTTAGATAATTCATCGAGACGTTGCAGCTAGAAATGTACTTCTTACAGAAGGGGGAGACGCAAAAATCACTGACTTTGGATTATCAAGATTTGGGGAAGGAGATAAAACCTATTACATAACTCTTGATGAAGTACTAAACTATTAATTACCAATTCCAACAGATTGGTTGATTTTTTAAGTGGAAACACAACAAAACGCTTTTTATTCAGCCAACTGGTACTGAGGATGGAGTTAAGAAGCGAGACTTGAAGTTCCCGATTCCTTGGCTCTCCATTGAATCGATTAAGACTAAAAGATTCTCTGAGGATTCTGATATTTGGGCGTTTGGGGTAACATTATGGGAGATTTTCTCACTTGGAGATGATCCCATCATAGACTCAGCTCCTCCAGATCTGTATCGCAACCCACACCTGTTTGCCGATTACTTAGCGCAAGGCCACAGGCTTCGAAAGCCAAGAGCCGCTAATTCAGCAATGTATGTCTACTTTAACTTCACCTGAATATTCTATGCGATCGTTACAAACACAGTTCTATACAATTAATTCCCCAGATACGATATCATGTTGAGATGCTGGGCTGCAAAAGGCAGTGATCGTCCAAGATTCACAGAACTAAAACAGCTCATTTTTGAGGCGCAATCGTGTCTGAAAAAGCCCGGAAGTTTCTCCACAACTGACGCAGACTACATTGAATACAGCAGTAAATCAGAATTAGGTGACAATATTGACAACTCAAATGCATCCTCAACCTCAACTTCCAGCCATGGTAGTCCGTCTACCAGAAGTGACTGATGAAACTGACCTCCCACCCTCCTACCCTTACTTTGAAATGGTATTTCTAACTAGGCCATGTCCGTCCGAGGATGAAGACGAAAGGTCCACAGAGATGACTGCAATTCAAGACTAGTTAATATTATGCCTCTCTTATGCAAATTAATCTGCAGAAACTCGGATTAGAATTAGGAAAATGATTTTATTATAAGAAATGCTTAAAATAAAAATTCGGAGTTTGTAAAAGAATCGAGAGTGCTTATAACTAAGCTTAATGTCCGTTTTCACAAAAAACCAACTATTCAATCTACCAACTATTATCCAAATGATAGATATCCCAGTTCATTTGTTCATAATACGAATATTACGAATTGCCAGAGTCCGAAAAATTACCTCCAAGAAAGTTGTTTTATTTTAATCAAGTCTTAATATGTGAAGTAAGAATATATCAATTACTATTTGAAAATCCTGTTCATCTACATATGCACTGTTATTTTAGTAATTGTATATTGTGTATATTGTAATTCTAAAATGGTCAAGAAATTGTTGAGCTTGACATTGGTGAGTGAACTATCCTTCCTACTTTGAATTCAAGTGAGTATACATTAAATTACTACTTAGAATTATTATCATCAGCATTACGCAGTAAGCAGCATGATCATATATATAGCATTCTACGAAAGTGTCATGAATGAGAACTTATGGATATACTCACTCAATAATTAATTATTCCAACAGTTCCACAAGTTGTGTTCTGTATGGCTAAAGATTAGCTCCTAAAAACATATGCACACTCAATCCCATTTGACTCGTAAAGTATTAGTACACAAACAAGGGAAGTCGCTGGCGCTTGCGAGTTTTGCAGATCCTTATTATCCATGCAGGTCTTGGTCATGTTTCGAATGATACAAGTTTTCTTCGAAATTCTGCAATCATTATCTTGATAAAGACTCCAGTGTTATAGTGTGATGATGATTGATTAAATATAATTATTAAATTATACTCCAGTGAACAGAAGACCCAGAAGCCCTCCCATACTCATCATAATGAAATCAATCATCAAAAAATGACGAATTAATCCAACTCTTAAATACGAAATTAAAAGACAAAAGTGAATCGAAAAGTGAATAATCATTAATCATATATTATTACATGTAAGCATTGTGGTCAACACATTACTCATCGATTTATCTATTATTATATTATAATATATAGTTGCACAGGAAATTAGTTAATCAGTAATCACTCACCACTCACCACCAACTAAAAGCATAGCAGAGTTGGATTAGAATAGAAAATTACATATTTAGAAGACGGGACCAACCAAGATTACACAATGTCAGTTGTCATTATTACTTAATTCCGTACACTAGAGGAATATTTCCAAGAAAATCTAGCAACTTTTGTTAACGAAATTCAAATGCAGTTTAAATGAAAATTGAATTTTAGGGATACTACCGAGCCTGAAACTATCAAGTTATCAAGGATAAATCGTACAATTAAAATGTCTATGGATCTTCAATGCGCGGGTGGTTTCAAATCTAAAGTTCTCTTGACTTTCTTCTCAATTCTGTGCTTATCTGAAGCAGATAAATCCTCAACCCTCAGGTTTCGGGATTCAATTTCGAATTCTACGAACAGTTTTTCACAAATAACGTTGCAACTTAAAATCGGTGGGGTAATAATTCCTCATCCCAACAGTTCTCAAGCCATTTCTGACGAAGATGACGTGGAAATTACTTGCAGATCACCTACTCCAGTCAAATTGAGATACATTGGTTATCCTGTAAGATTGAATTTCAATACATTTTTTCATTATTGTCGAAAATCGTAATCACGTTAATTTTCCAAAATTCTACGATGCTTAAATTTGAAAGTAGCTTGTGCACACAGTAGTTGCTTTAAAAATTGAAACATTTCAAATTTATTTTGTGGAAATTCCAGGTGCTGAGTACGAATAAGTGGAAGGCGAATGCATCTTCTGAAAGACTTGACGAAAATAGTTTTTCTTCAACAATCAAGTTTAAGGCAGAAAGGGATTTTACAGGGGAATACGAATGCCAGGATTTTGGTCCAGAATCCTCGTGGACTTCAAAATCTAAATCGTCTGTATACATTTACGTCGATGGTAATTTATTCTCTATACTTAAACTTAAACTCCTTTCAATAGCAATTAATAATGGATTTTTTCAAAGACAATAAGTTTTTATCGTATGCTGTATCCCAAATATTTCAGCGAACGAGCCTTACCTGTTGCTTAATTCGAAAGGTGCAAAACTTATAGAAATTCACAATAGAAATCGTGATGGTCTCATCCTTCCTTGCGCGGTCTCAAATCCTTCGACTGCCGTGGACTTGGAGAAAGTTAGTTCATTCATCCTTTGCATCAATTACTGTCTATAATTAACTATTAGGATGTATTTAATTATTTGTAAACTGTATTTTAGAATAACAAAAACATTACAGATTTGCACCCATTTAATCCCCTACTTGGATTTTATGTCAATAGTTCAACAGAATATGGTTTGTTTAAATGCACAGCCCGTGGTAGTAACAGTTACTTAAATGTGGATGTAGTAGAACCAAAAGCGTCGACTAATGGTAAGTCAAACATATAGGACTAGAACTAGCACCCATTTATTAGCATTACAAGCATTTGCGGTTTTACTTTTGTTGAATTCAGGGATTAACTCAGCAGATAAGGACAAAAGTAATAGCAAGATTACATTAAATACTTACAAAGACAGAAATGGAAAGCCAACTTTTAAATGCCTTGGAGCTTCTTCCATGACTGCAATTGCATGTAACACTCCTGTTGAATGCGACTTTTTCCGAAAATGTGCTGTAAGTCCACTGTCAAGCTTATAACACCTAGGACAAGAATAATTCTATTAATTGTTATATCATTAATAAGCTAAAATTCCCTAAACAAAGGTTTTGGAAGGCTTGGATTATTGCAAGGAGTCTACAAAGACAGGAAAAGCCTGTCGTCAAGATAGAGAAGAC
Organism: Isotomurus palustris; assembly: GCA_034696625.1. Lineage (NCBI taxonomy): Eukaryota > Metazoa > Arthropoda > Collembola > Entomobryomorpha > Isotomidae > Isotomurus > Isotomurus palustris. The sequence goes on along the minus strand of JAQGAD010000414.1, from coordinate 29,882 downwards.
TGTCAAATTGTTGCCTTCGAAAACTCTTTCATTTCATCCGGAGGAATCATCTTCTGTTCATACAGCAATTCCGAGGTTCCAGCAGAGTTCAAGTTTTATGTCAATGAGAAAGCTGTACCTAGTAAGGGTCTATCAAAAAATATATTTCCATCCCTGAAAATGTTAATTGCTCATTTGAAATTTGTGGCTGCAGTGCTGGAGGAAAATGCAACTTCCAATGATACAATGAGTTTCGGTCTTTCATTATACGGAGCTTTTATAAATTACAATTTTGTTTACATTGGGGAACCCCCAATTTCACTTCAGTGCAACGCTTCAAAAAATTTACATAGCAAAGGACTCCAGTGGGGGTTCGTTGTAAGTAAAACAGGAGTCGATGAGCCAATTCTGATTTATCGTAAGCACTCAAAAGATTATCAGGTTGAATTATTTGAAATTGAAACGCTGTCATTTTGTTAATTTTGCAATATTAATTACAGCACAAGACGACAAAAACGAAACTTTAGCCAATGCATATTCCCGGACATCGGGGATTGCATTTGTCCATCCTGAATTACTAAAATTGCATGGAAAAACAATTTTCTTTTTGTGCAGAGCTCCTAGACTCGATTCTACGGGGTATGATGTGATCTACCATCCATTGGAGCTTAGAGTAGAGCCCAGTAAGATACTTTTCTCCGTCATATCTCTAAGCAGAACAAGTAGTTAATTGTTAAATATTTCTGCAGCTGTCACCCTCTTGGATCCCAATAATGACACAATTTACTTAAACTCTGAGAATTTTGACAACAACAAGTACTACGTAAACTGCACAGCTGAGGGAAACGCTGCGTTTTATTGGACGAAAAAGAACGGACATAATGTATCTATGATTTTATTTTTTAATTAACTGATTTTATGCACTTTTATATTAATGTTACTTTTCTCACCCCATACTTTAGCATTATGTGGAAGATTCTAATATAACAACCATCACCGAGCATATATATGTCAATGGAAGATTTTGTACCTTTTCTGCCATAACAGTCGAATTTACAAGTCCAGATCATGCAACTACATATCGATGTCACGCGACCAGTGTTGTGAACCTTGTTGGAGTAACACGGGATGTAACAGTAAAATTTAAACCTTTAAGTATGTTCCGTACATAATTAGTGCACCACGTGAACTAGTTTTCATATATTTGAATCATGGTCTGTTTCTGTTACTCATGCTTAAGATAAAATCGAAAGCGTGCAGTATGTCCCGGACAAGTCACATGGATCTTTTTCAACTTCCATCGCTGTTGTTTTGGGATTCTGCTTGTTTGCTCTTGCAGTCGTTATTATCTTAGGGGGATACAGATTGGTTAGAAACTTGTGAATCCGTCGTTTACGCCGTATTGAAATTACTGAGTCTAAAATGGTTGCATTGATTCTTTACAGTGCCCACAAAAAATACTTTTCCCGAAGGAATATATGGACAAATTTTACAAAGGTTATTTTGAAAGGTTTGAGAAAGCTCGTTTAATCGAAGGCGAAGGGTCTGATTATGACACTCAGCAAAATACGGATGAACATATTGAAGGGATTGTCATCGCTCCGCATGATAAACAAAATGAAATAAGCCCGAAAGATATAACAAAAGGTAAGAACACTACAAGCAATTCAAATCTCCTACAATACACCAGTTAAGTTGATCGATTAATTTTATGTAGCGAGCCCGGAACTCCTTGGATCAGGACAGTTTGGATTAGTGTACTTAGCAGTTTACAGACGAAGACTTAGCGTGAGTGAAGTCAAGTCGAAACTCAATATAATTCCGAGTAAACCTGTGTATGCTCCCGTAAGAGAAGTTGTGTGGAAAGAACCCAATGAGGATTGTCAAAAAGACAACAATCTTTTCTTCGAGTTTCTCAAGGAAATCAAATTCATGGAACATGTTGGGCATCATGAAAATATCGTGGAATTCATTGGGTGCATGGCGAGTCGAAGTCTTTTACAACAACGTAAACACAAAACTAAACTAACTAAACTATTACAAATAAATGTCTTCTTTCTTGAGACTGCGGTAAAGGAAAATGACGAGGAAACTTATTTTTACAGGGAAAGCTGTGATTATTATGGAGTTCTGTGCATTAGGAGACTTGCAAAAGTATCTCGAAAGCTACAGATTAAATTTTGTAGACGATTTTCAGACAACATCGGTCAGTAAAGTGGGACCTAGTTGTGGGTATGTCGCTGTGGATCTCCTGCGGCCAGCCATGGCTGTCCCGTACGTACACCATCTTCACTTAAGATTATAATGCAACAAATACAATAACAATTGCGGAGATTTTAATTCACTAGGCAAAATCAGGAAGGCTATGTTCAACTTGAAAATCGAATTTCTACTTCTAATCTTATTCAATGGTCTTATGAAATCGCATGTGGTTTGGAGTTCTTGGCAAGCAAAAAGGTAAGCATAATCTTCTTCAATTGTAATTGAAGCACAAAGTGGTAATCAAACATTAAAACTTCGAAACTCGGGGGTTTCTCTTTTAGTTCATTCATCGAGACATTGCAGCTAGAAATGTACTTCTCACAGAAGGCAGAGTCGCCAAAATCACAGACTTTGGATTAGCAAGATTTGTGGAAGGAGATAAAACCTATTACAGACCTCTTTGTGAGGTACTCAATTATCTAATTACCAATTCTAAAAGATCTGAAAGATAGTTACTTGATTGTTGATTAGAAACATGACAAAAACATTCTTTATTCAGCCAACTAGTAAGGAAGATGGAGCTGAAAATAGGCGAGCCTTTAAGTTTCCGATTCCGTGGCTCTCGATTGAATCTATAAGAACTTTAAGATTCTCTGAGGATTCTGACATTTGGGCCTTTGGGGTGACATTGTGGGAGATTTTCTCACTCGGAGAACTACCCTTCAGAGGATCACAACTCTGTTGCTTCCCCCACCTGTTTGCCGATTACTTAGCACAAGGCCACAGACTTCCTAGGCCTCAAGCCGCTAATTTAGCATTGTATGTTTTACAGGACTTCCCCTACCTGAATTTTCTTAATTATCCTTAAATCCTTATAAAGAATTTCATAAATCGATTCCACAGGTACGATATCATGTTGAGATGCTGGGCTGCAGAAGGCAGTGATCGTCCACGATTTACGGAACTAAAAGAGCTTATCAACGAAACAAAATCTTATCTGACCGCGTCCAGAAATGACACAACAGCGGAAAATAGAAGTGAATCAGAGTCCTTTGATAACTCAGATGCGGGCTCAACTTACAGCGATGCGTCCTCAACTTACAACGATGGAAGTAGCCATCAATCTTCCAGAAGTGATCGTAGTAAAAATGACTGCACCGTCTATGAGAATATTACAAAGATTGAAATGGGGAGTTTAAATTCCCCAAGGTGCTAAGAGGACAGCAAATGATGGAAACTCAAGCGGTAAGTCAAAATTATGTCTCCCTCTCTCATGTGTTGGGCTGTAAAAACGGGTTATAAAAGACAGGTCTGTGATTTCTGAAATAAAGAAAAACCTGCTCTCAAAATAATTAAAATTTTTAAATAATAGTACATAGAATATTAATTATTAATTAAGCTTTAAAATTTTTTTAAAGATGTACAAGATTTTGATGCATTGCCATTTAATTAACTATAAGCTAGTAAGGTCTATCTGAATAATCTCCCAGATCATTTTCTCACCTGGCGCAATTGACATAGTTAAAAAGCTCGGGTCCTACCTAGTTGTTTTATATAGTGTTCATTTTGAAGTATGAAAATTCAAATTTTGGAGAACATTGTCTGTACTTTCTTTACATTTTCCCTACGTAGCAGTGTTGTTTGATCTTTTTTCAACCTGGAGATTATGTGTTTTTTCTGTTTAGCACGAAATAAAATTCGATAGAAAATCCTGTTGGTCAGCGAATCCAATTTATTAAACAACATTCAACCATTTCAACCCAAGCCTCATTAGGAAAATCACTAAACATTAGAGCTTGATATCTTGCCTGTGTTGAAACTGCAATTATCATCAGTTGTAGCGTGATCATAAATTATAAGAAAGTGTCATGAGTAATAAGTTATTCCTAGAAACAAGTCTAAGCTCAGTTCTTTAAAGTTAAGGCTGGCTATAAGCTTCTTCAGATCCTAAAAACCTGTTTATCTCTTTGAGTACCAGCTCGTTGAGGATTCATATATGAGATTTGAATTCTTCCTGGTAAAGACTAACTCACTCGCTTCGCTTATGCGAATATTGTACAAACAGACATGCAATTTATCTAGTTTAACTTCTTGTACCATGCATATGGTATCTTCTATTCGTGTGTCACTATAAGCTGATGCTATACCTTCATTAAATCAATGCTCGCACGATATACACTCATTGTTTACGAGTGTTGGCGTCTTGCGAATTCGAACACATTGTGATAACTTACCTACGGGTAATTCCAAAGGACTTGGGGGTGAGTAAGTAAAGCTAATAGAGAATAGGCATCCAACTACCCATCCCTTTACACGAAAGTTAGTCAGTTAGTTGTTCTTCTTATTGATGACTATAGAGGATCTTTTTTATTTCATATTTCATTGATATATACATGTTTGTGCTTTGTGCACCGCCTGAAGCAAATCTGGTTTATTTCTGCGAATCTAATCCTACAACATCATATCCTTTCTGCTTAGATTCTCAAACCTTACTATAGTCTTGCGTCAATTGACTCCTCTTAAGAGAACCAAATGGATAACATATGTAGTTCTTTACAGACTTTCACGCTAAAGTGCATATTAATACATATTCGCACGAACTAGAGAAATTGCTAAGCTGGCTGCTGGTGTCTTATGCTGTAAGCAACTTGCAGTTCTTTTATTAATAATAACAGCATCATTATACTTCAAAAAGCAGGAATTGCATTTGAAGTTGATCTATTGTTTTTAATACTGCACCTTCGCCAATTACTACGCAAATAATTTTCGTCGTAAATCCCCAATTTGTTATTAAAACACCAGTATTAGTTGTTTGAGAACGATTTTTAGCTTAGTGTTTTTATATTCTGACACTCAGTGGGCAGAAGTGCGAGAACTATTTATTGTATTCATCTCAGTCATCAGTGAAAGCAATTTCTAAAATTACAAACTAATCCAAAAGTGTGTGTAACTTAAAATAAATGTGGATTTACAAGAAGCCTACATCAAAAGTATTTTATTACTCAACCCTCGTTCTCAACCACATTGATATTGACACAGCAAATAAAACAAATGTTTCCTTGAAGCTGCCGAATTCTCATTAATAATCCTGAAGTGATATATATTTCATTGTGACTGAAATAATATATTAAAGTGTATTTATATTGATTTATCTGTGCGTTTAACTGGAAATGTGGTAATCACTACTAATCACTCTCTCGATATCATGCGAACATGATGATACAAGAGCCCAAATAGATGAGGCTTGCTAGTTGCTGGTGTAGAAAATGGCATAATTAGACGAAATCAACCCAGTTACATGTAATTAATTCCACATGTTAGGTGAATGATTCCATGAAAAAATGTAGCAACTTCATGTCAACGGGATCCAAGTGAATTCGCAACTAGTATTTTATTGATATGTGACACAGAATAAGTGAACAATCTAAGATCATGGATCTTCCAAATAGTGCAAGTGGTTTCAATTCAAAACTCGTCTTTAGTTTCATCTCACTTCTGTGTTTATCGGAAGCGAACAACCTTGGAACCAGTTATGCTCCGGATGTGATTCTGAGTTCTTCGACATGTTCTTCAGAGACAATCTTGGAACTAAAAGTCGGTGGGATATTAGTTGCATATCTCAATGGTTCTCATGCCGTTTCTGACGGAGATGAAGTGGAAATCATTTGCAGATCACCTAATCCCGTCAGCTTGAGATACATCGGATATCCTGTAAGATTTCATTTAAATTGTGTTCTTCATCTAGTCATCTATCCAGTCATAATAGTTTTTTACTAACATGTGTCCATAGTTTGTTAAAGCTTGTACAGTTTCTTTGCAAATTGATTCATTTATATTTTCATCTTTTGGAACTTTCAGTTGTTGAACAGAAATAAAAGGAAGGCGAATTCTTCTTCTGAAAGACTTAACGATAACTGTTTCACCTCAACAATCAGATTTAAGGCAGAGAAGGATTTTACAGGGGAATACGAATGCCATGCTTTTGGTCCAGAATCCCCACGGACATCTAAGACTTCCGTTTACCTATACCTTAATGGTAATCTATTGTTTTATTCACACTGTATCTGTAATTAATAAGTACCCAAGGACCACCAGCTAGAATCCTATCATCCCAAATATTTCAGGCGAACCTTACTTGTTGCTTAATGCAAAGGGTGTAAATTTTATACCACTTGACGCTGGAAATCGCGATGATCTCATCCTTCCCTGTGCTGTCTCCAATCCTTTCACCGCAGTGGACTTGGAGAAGGTTAATTAAGAATGAAAATATACATGGAAATATTCTAGTTTCAAAGTTAATTATTAGTGAATACTTTAGTAAATTATTCGTCAATTTAATTTCAGGAAGAACAAAACAAGATGAAGAATATTACAGACTTCCCATTTGATCCCATGTTAGGGTTTATTATCAGTAGTACTGAGTATGGTTTGTACAAGTGCACTGCAAGAGGTAGTGATAGTACCCTGAAAATATATGTATCGAATCCAAAAGGCTCGAAAGGTTAGTCAAATAAAGTAAAACGATGCTTCTACCAGTAGCTCGTCTAATAGCTGTATTTTTGAATCCAGATATTAACTCAGCAGATCAGGACGAAAATAAAACCAGGATTACACTGAATATGTACAAAAACGAAAACGAAAAGCCAACCTTCGAATGTCTTGGAGCTTCCTCCATGACTGCAATCGCATGTAACACTCCTGTAGAATGCGACTTTTTTCGAAAATGTGTTGTTGTAAGTCCTTTATTAAATTGGCAGAGATAATAACAGAGCTAATTAATTATAATAAGTACCGTAATTATTTTTGTTAAAGGATTTGCCAGGATTGGAATATTGCAAAGAGTCGACAGAGAACGGCAAAGCATGTGACAAAAGAGAAGACTGTCGAAAGGTTACTGTCGAGAATTCAAAGAGTTCATCTGGAGGAATCATCTTCTGCTCTAACACTGACTCCGAAACTCCCGAAGAATTCAAGTTTTTTGTCAATGAGAATAGCAAACCCAGTAAGATTTTGTCTAAATCAAACTAGCTCAAGTCCATTTCATACATATTTGCGGTTAATTAATTATTGTTAATTATTAATTAACAATTTTAAAAATGTGATTTTAGTGTTGGAGGAAAATATAACTTCTAAAGATACCATGAATTTCGGCCTTCCGCTCTACGGAGCGTTTGTAAATTACGATTTTGTTATTGTTGGAGAGCCAATTTCAATTCAATGCAACGCTTCAAAAACTATGCATAGTAAAGGACTCCAATGGGGGTTCGTAGTAAATAACGCAGGAGTCAATGAAACACACATTATTTATCGTAAGTCCTTAAAAATTCTGAATCTGGATTTTGGACAAAATCTTTGATTAAAATATTGTGATTTATTCATTTATAGCTAATTTTAAGGACAAAAATGAAACTTTGTCACGTGTATACTCCAGGACATCAGAGATTTCATTTGTCCATGATAGACTAATGAACTTGAATGGGGAAACAATTTGGTTTTTCTGCAAAGCTCCTAAAATAGATTCTATGGGGTATGATTTCATCTACCATCCTTTGAAGCTGAAAGTAGAAATCGGTAGGATATACTTGTTTTTTCCGCTTCCGTTTCTAGTACAGAAGAAAAGGTCTTAAAATGGGTTATATTTTTTGCAGAAATCACTCTTTTGAATCCCAATAATGAAACAATTTACTTTGATTATGATTCTGATGGTGACAAAAACTACATTAGCTGCACAGCTAAGGGAAATGTTGCTGTTCATTGGACAAAGAACGATGGAGTCGTAAGTTTATGACAAGTTTTAATTCAAAGATTTACAAGTTTTTCTAATCTTACTTGTTTTGGCCCATATTACTGTAGGAATTTGTACACGATTCTGATAGCATATCAAAACAGGAACATATTTATATTGATGGACAAATGTACACTAAATCCTCCGTAAAAGTTCAATTAACGAGAAGAAATGAGACTAATATTTATCGATGTCAGGCGACGAATCCTGCTAACTCTGTTGGAGCATCTCGGTTTATAACTGTAAAATTCAAATCTAGCAGTATGTGACCTCATTCCAGTATAATTACGATTTCAATGTCTGTGTAATGTGCACACAACAAAACTAAATAACACTTCTTGAAATCCTCAGGCTACATTTGGACTATACTTGCTGCAGTTTTGGGGTTCGGTTTGTTCGTCCTTACAATTTTTTCCATCGTAGGGGGAACCATATTGGTTAGAAAAGTTCATTAAAAACCCATCGTTCACACCATATGAGCATCTAATGGTTGCATGAATTTTATACAGCACAAGCGAGCAAGACCTTTCCCAAAGGAATTGATGGAAAAATTCTATAACGGATACTTTGAAAGTTTCGACAAAGTTTGTTTAGTCGAAGAGTCGGAGGATGATGTCCAGGAAAATCCCGATGAAGATATTGAACAACATGACAGGGACACGAATTCTCCTGCTGAAGGCATTGTCTTTGCCCCGCATAACAAGCAAAGCGAAATAAATCCAAAAGATGTGACCAAATGTAAGAAACCACTTCCAAAAACCAACTGACTATTAAGTGTAAATTAGTAATAAAATAATCTTGATCTTTTTATAGCGACTCCGGAGCCCTTTGGATCAGGGCAGTTTGGATTAGTATACTTAGCAGATTACAGGAGAAGACTCAATATGAACGAGATCAAATCGGCAGCGGATTCAGTTTCTCCCAACATGAAACTCAGTTTCTTGCCGAGCCAACCTGTCTATGCTCCCGAAAGAAAAGTTGTGTGGAAAGAACCCAACGATGAATGTAAAGAAGACAATTACCTTTTCTTCGAGTTCCTCAAGGAAATCAAATTCATGGAACATGTTGGACACCATGAAAATATCGTGGAATTCATTGGATGCATGGCCAGTCGAAGTCTTTTACAAAAACGTAAATCCCAAACTGTATTCACAAATTACTTTTTTAAGTCTGATATATAAAAATGGTGATGTAACTTATTGTTGCAGGCGAAGCTGTGATTCTAATGGAGTATTGTGCATTAGGAGACTTGAAACAATATCTTGTAAATCACAGAGCTAACTTTAAAAACGATTTTCAAGCACCATCCAGTTTTGGATATGTGGCTGTAGATGTACTGCAAACACCAGACACTTCTGTCCCTGCGTATGTATACAACTTGCAAAAACGCATGATTAGGTGAAACACATACATAACACAGTTGTGAACATTTCAATTGTGTAGGCAAAATCTGGGAGGTTATGTTCAGCTTGGAAATCAACTTTCTACTTCAAACCTTATTCAATGGTCTTATGAAATTGCATGTGGTTTGGAGTTCTTGGCAAGCAAAAAGGTAAGCAATAAGCAATCACTAACAAAAGTAGATGTTAGACATGAAAATCTCTTAACCCGGGTATTTTTTCTTTAGTTCATTCATCGAGACATTGCAGCTAGAAATGTGCTCCTCACCGAGAACTTGGTAGCTAAAATCACAGACTTTGGATTAGCAAGATTTGTGGAAGGAGACAAAACCTACTACAGACCTATTGAGGAGGTACTAAATTGCTCATTAACAAAATTTCTACGAATGCCCGTTAGCCGTAGAATTGGAAAAATTACAAACTACTTTGTTTCTTCAGCAAACTGGTAAAGAAGGTGGAGCTGGAACTAAAAGAACCTTAAAGTTTCCCCTCCCTTGGCTCCCTATCGAATCCTTAAGAACTTTAAGATTCTCTGAGGATTCTGATATTTGGGCATTTGGGGTAACATTGTGGGAGATTTTCTCACTCGGAGAGAAACCCTACAAAGAATCGCAACTCTATTACTTCCCCAAACTCTTTGCTGAATACTTAGCAGAAGGCAACAGACTACCGCAGCCAAAAGCAGCTAACGTAGCATTGTATGTCCAACCAACCTTCGCTGAATATTCTAAATTATCTTTATGAACACAATTTCCCAAATTAATTCTTAGATACGATATCATGATGAGATGCTGGGCTGCAGAAGGCAGTGATCGTCCACGATTTACGGAACTAAAAGAGCTTATCAACGAAACGAAGTCTTATTTGAATCCGTCCGGAAGTACTACAACTACAACAGCAGAATACAGAAGTGAATCGGACTCTTGTGACAACTCAGATGCATACTCAAATTTCAGCCACGGGAGTAGCCATCACTCATCCAGAACTGATCTTCGTGAAAACGAATACCCCGAGTTGACCGGCTATGACAATATTGCATGCTGTGCGAGCTTTGGGGATGAAGACGAGAAGTTTAAAAATGTGATCAACTCCATGGTGGTGGGAATATAAGTACATTATTATGAGCAGCTAACTCTAGTGGCATGCTCAAACAAAACTATATATTACCTAATTACTATAAACAGCATTTACGATTTTATGTGCTTGTGATGTGTGCCAAGATCTTCAACTCGTTCAAATATAAATAAAGTTAGTCATTGTTTTATTTGTTGATTAAACAGTTTAATCGTATGCTTTTTATATCACAGCATCAAGAAATAACATCGATTTAGATGTGATTATAAAAAATGTCGTAATTTATTGATCCTTTTTTGTATCTTTACAATCATTACAAGTTACAACTCCACCAACTTACTACAATGGTAATCAATTATTATTATTTACCTATCCATATCTATTTACATGGTCAGTATATCTACATAATAATAACGATTACGAAGGTTTGGTTTAATTAATATTCGAACAGGTAAGCTGATTAATAGCATGAAAGTAGGAGAAGGTTTAAATTCAGAAAATTACAAGTAAATTAGCAGGAAAGAAATAATAAGGGTTACAATCACCACAAAAGCCACCAACGACCAACCTAACAAATCTATAATCCTTCATTCCCAATAAGAACTACAAACACTTTACCATTCTCCAACAAGACTAGGTTACACAGGAAAGCAGTGTTCTAGATTCTAGATTTATTCCTCGCACACTTCCACATTCAACTACACAATAAGGATAATCACCAGTAACTTGCACCTCTTTAAATTAAACTCCGCTACACGACCCTCTTCATTCACACTTCCACAAACAGCAGAAAAGCAAAAAGGCAAACTACAGATCAAGAGGAAGCGAGCAAGCAGTCGAAACACCTCTACAAACACATTTACTCCTAAAATTAAGTTAAATGTCCAACAAGCATTCACACTATCATTTCTTTAAAATACACACGAATGCCTCACGCAGCTTCAGTCACTTTGGGTTTAGATCTGCTCCGAGTCCTCACAACTTGTCTTGTGACAGTCACCTTACCCCCCTTCGGAGCTCCTTTCCTCCGTTTTAAGATGACTTTGACCTTTCTCCCCGAACCAGACGAAGACGATTCAGAACTCGTTTCCAAATTGGAAACATTCGTTTGGAAGCTGATTTCAGTAGCTACCAAAGTTGGAAGAGATTCTTCTGTGGTGCTGCTGCTACTACTTGTCAACAATTCCGTCGAACTTGCTGCTGCAGCAGTAGTAGCTTCTGTTGTAGTAGGCGCTGTAGTAATAATTGGAGTAGCTTCCGTAGTAGTGCTAGTTACAGCAGTTGTTGTTGCAGCATTAACTTGCTTCCCCCGAACTCTTACAAACCTTCCTCTAGGTCTCTTCGTAGTAATTGGTAAAGCAGTTGTAGTAGAAGTCGTAGTAGAAGTCGTAGGAGCTACAGTAGTAGAAGAACTTGGCTCATCTTCATCTTCAAACTCACTGGAAATAGCCACAGAAATAGACGTGCTGTGTTCGAAAGTCTGTCCTGTCTCAGCAGATCCCGTGTCAAAGTCCACATCCTTCTGGTCCTGAGGAGTTTCTTCAGTCGTAGAAGAAGTAGTTGAAGTTGTCGGGAGGATTTCATGGATGATAAGCTCTCCTACGTGTGTCACAGCATTTTTGACTGTGGATGATGGCTCATCAGATGAAATAGGCGAAGTAGTCGAAGTAGTCGTCGTAGTCGTAGTTGTCATACTGGTTGTAGTAGTTGAAGAAGATACTTCTTCAAATTCTAACAGATTTGGCTTTGGCTCATTTTGAGAATCATCATTTCCATCATTTCTTATTGTATCCTTAACACTCCCCAAACTTTTCTCTTCTTCTCCTCCAGGCAATGAAACTACAGCTTCAGAGCTTATCTCCTTTTCCTTCTTCTCGCCTTCCTCCTTAAACTCTTCAGCATTCTTCTTCTTGTCTGAAATAACCTTGGGATGCCTCGAAACCTCATTATCCAACTCATCTTTCCCATTTCCTCTAATGTCATTCTCATTCTGAGACAAATCTCCGGGATTTTCGGTACTTGTGGATTTATTTGACGGCCTGGTTACCCTCCGTGGCCTTTTCGTTGTAGAAGCTCTCACAACTGTAGTCGTGACTTTTCTCAGTTTCTGTCTGAAGCTTTGAATCTTTTGAATAACCTGTGACCGACTGTCTTCACCGAGTTCCTCATCATCATATGTATTTCCGGCTGATGATGACGCAGAGTTTGAGCTACTTGAAAAGGTTCGAACAGGAACGGGTCTTCTCAGAAACTTCTTTTCAGTAGAAGTCTCATTCAAGGGTTTCTCAGTAGTCGAAGTTGCATTCTGCCTGCTCCGAATGTTCTGCAGAGCTGCTTTCAATGAAAGCTTTTTGGCTTCTTCTATCTTCTCGTCTTCATACGGATCAAACTCTTCTCTCTCCTCGGGATAATTATATTCCTCCTGGCCAGGAAAGTCGTCGTAGTTGAATTGAGAAGGAGCTTCACTCGTAGAAGAAGGTCCTGTGGGCGAAACCTCATCTAATTCCCGAACTGGGGCAAAATGAGAAATAATCTGATTACTCTCCATTCTCTCTCTAATCACTTCATCCCACCACCTAGTTAAATTCTCTACCTCTGATTGATTCACTTACCAGGTGTTTCGTAGAAGTCCCGATCCCCAGCCTCTCCAATGACACCACCATCCTTGTAATCAACTACTGCCGGGGCTTCTTCAGACAACGGATCTTGCGAGACTTGTGATTCAATTGCCTTACCCGACCTGCTCGAACTGTCTTCAGTAGAACTCACTAATTCACTTTCTCTCAGTGTGGTGCTCTCAGATTTCTCTGTAGTGGAAGCCAAAGTAGGGGAAACAGTAGTAGAGGAGCTGGAGCTGTTAATGCCATTAAGGTCATCTGCAGATTCCTCAGAAGAGTTAACATCAGAGATGTCACTTTGGGTGGAGGAAGACACAGGTGCCTCCGTTGTTGACAGAGGCTCGATAATTTCATCCTCAGAGAGCAAAATTGGTTCAGTAGTTGCCTCTGTCGAGGAAGGAACGCCAGATGAGTCCGCCTCATCTTTGTAGCCTGATGTTGTTCTTGTTGTAGAGGAAGAAGGCGATTCCGTTCTAACATATTCACCATCTTCAATCAAAGACTCATCAGAAGTTGTGGAACTCCTTCTTCGACTGAAAACTGTTGTTGGAAATGTCTCAGGTGATGTGGTAGTGGTTGCACGTTGACGGAACTCTCCTCTTCCCCTGTAAGCCTCAGTAGTAGAAGGAGTAGTAGAACTGCTAGTAGTCGTAGGAGATGAAGTACTCGACGCCTCAGTATGCCCCGGAGTCTCGTCATACTCGTAATACTCATCGTACTCAAGGTAATTTACATCAGGAGAGTCATTAGGCCCTCCATTAGAGTGACTTACTGTCGTAGACTCCGTAGATGAACCTTCGGTCGGGGAGAAAGTAGATGTGCTCCTACTTCTACTAGTAGTATAAATGATAGCAGGCTCTGTAGACGTAGTAGACGCAGTAGGAGTAGTTCCTTCCAAAGTAGAAGCAGTCGTACCAACAGCCACAGTATCGTCATCGATATCCCCTTCAATGAAATACGGAGCCTCAGTTGTCCTAGTTCGTGACCTGGATATCTCCTCATTATAAATTCTATAAGGTTCAGTCGTAGTCGTAGAAGATGATGAAGGAGAGTCTTCTTCGTCTTCCTCTTCTGCCAAAGAAGCTACGCTCTTTCCCGTGCTGCTCGTGAATTCCGGTTCAGGCTGTCTACTGTTATAAGTCCTGGGAATGAACTCCTCAGTGGTCGTACTAAAAACTGGGGCAATTGTGGCTCCTTCAACCTCCTCTTCTGGTGCATTTGTGGGAGGTGCAGTGGAATAATTAACTCTCTCAGGACTTTGGGTAGTCGTGTAATGTCTTCTTGGTGGACTTGTCGTATAAACTTCTCTTGGAGGAGGGGCAGCAGCCTCAGTTGTAGTAGCGACTTCTAATTCCTCAGGAGCTACAGTTGTACTTGTGGTAGTGGTAGTAGTCAATGGTGTAGTTGTAATTCGGAGCCGTTGCTTTCTCGTTGTAATGCGGAAGGGTCTTTCACTTGTGGTTGTTCGTCTTCTACCCGGAGATTGAGTAGTAATTGGGGAAATCTCTTCTGGCTTCGCTAACTCTTGTTCTTCTTCCGGACGAGGAGCACTTGGGACTCTATACTCTTCCTGCACTTCTTCTTCTTCTACTGCTGGAGTTGGTGGTGGTGATGGAGTCTACACAAAAACCAAGTTCGTGTTTTATTAGGATTAAAGAGTTAAAAGCAAAAGCACTTATGCTCTAATTACAATTAATTGCAACTTACCACAACTCTGCTGTTCTTTCCACGACCAGGCAGTCGCTTCCGAGCAACTTTCTTTCTAATAACTTTCCTCTGCTTTATTGCTGGGGGCTTAGGTGTAGTGGTGGTGGTAGTGGTACTTGTTCCCAAAGACGTGGTTGTGGTCGGTGGTGCTTGTGTGGTCGTCGTCGTTGTAGTAGAAGGTGAAGGCATTTCCGTTGTGCTTGTGGTACTCGTTGTGGTCGTACTACTAAAAGCCGGAGTAGTTGTAGTCGTCGTACTGGCTTCTGTAGGTTCAGCAGTTGTAGGCCTACTCGTAGAAGAAGAAGGACTTGGAGGAGTTGTGGACGTTGCGGTTGCGATTATCGTTTGACTGTCTTCTGTTGTGGTTCGTCTATTAGTTATAACCATTATGACAGGTTTCCCAGTAGTTGTCAATGGCTCTGCTTCTTCATAATCATCAGATTCTTCAATGAGTTCTGGAATCTGTGGAGAAGCCTCAGGTTGAGATGATTCCTGTGGTGGATAAGCCGGAGGAGGAGATTCCGGGGCAAGTTGAGAATTCACTTGGTTTTCATTTTGGTTGTTCTCTGGAGCTTCTGGAAGTGAAACATCTTCTTCATTGATGACAGAAGATTCATATTGTCTTATTGGAATGAGACGTTGATGATTAGGAAATGAGAGTTTAGGTGGAGGAGGCAGTGCGTCATCGGGACCTCCCACGTTAACTCTAACAGTTGCAGTAGGTCCACTCGTAGGATCAGCACCAATAGTGAAAGTATAGCTGGTCGGAGGACCTTGAGTAGTTTTAGTGGAGAAGTATTGGTTAACCAGGAATGATTGCTGTCTTGATCGATCTGCAATAAAATTCGATTAATATAAGTTGTAAATCATTGTCTTTGCTTAATCAAACAAATCTTGTGTGTGATTCTACACTCACCCTTTACGGCTGGAGGTGGAACAGCATAGTCAACACCCGGACTTTGGCTAACATATCTCTGTTCCTTATTGTTGGCAGTTCCTTGATGATAAGCAGACCCTTGTTGGTTAGGTCTGCTGTAATAGTTGTAAAAGTATTGTTGGTTTTGCTCATTAATTTGCTGTGGAATGCGAACTTCTTGAGGAATTATGGGCTGCCGTTGGGGTGGAGTTTGTGCATCATTCAATTGTTGCTGCTGCTGCTGCTGATTATTTTGAGCGAATCTGTTGTAGCTATTTTGGAAGAATTGGAACGGTTGGTTTAAGAAGTTAAATAGCTTAGCCGATGGCTGAGGTTGACCCGGAAATGAAGTCGTGGGAGGTGTGGAGATTCCAGACTGCTGTTGCTGATTGTAATAGGAATTCAACTCCGGTGGGGATGGCTGAGTTGGCGGGGCGTTGGCAAAAGTTATTTTGTCCAGCAGGGATGATTCATAATTTTGCTGCGGTTGTTGTTGCTGCTGGTATTGTTGATTTTGGTTATTTTGAATTGCATGGGGTTGTCTTCGGGGGATGAAAGGACTCGTGGTTACATAAGGAATCGGAGTTACTTCCCGATGAAATCCTCCTCCTCCTCCTCCTGTTCCTCCTTGAGGCGAATTAGAATTGGAATTTCCTCTGAAGTGATTCTGCAAGTTAAACGGATTGGAGTTTTCATTAGCTGGAAGCAGTTGCTGGTGAGATTGAGCGTTGGATCCGAATGTCTGGGAGTTTATTTGCATAGGTTGATTTGGGGAGTAGTAGTAGAAGAAACTGGACCCGGTTTGAGATGCAATTGGTCCGATCCAGGTGAGAAACAATGTGGACCAAAGTGGGAGAAGTGTCTGGGAGAAAAAAGGAACAAAGGATTAATTGGGAAATGCAATGAAATGTGACTGAGGCTCAGGCTTTTTTGTGACTGATTGTAATTACACACAGAGTGGATATTTGATTGTGGAATTAGAGCGATAGATTCATCCCATTAGTCCCTACGGGCAAGGCAATAACTTACGGCGCATACTTTGGTAAAGGGTTTTTTATACCAAACCTTTCAACTCATGTCGTTAATGAAGGATTTGTGCAATTACTTATGTACTTGAACTTGCAGCAGTGGTTGTTTAAACAGAAGGTTCCTTTAAATTTTAAATATTTTTGTTGTCGGCATTGCATTCCATTTGCATTTAAATGGCTCCGGATGTGCGTTACTTACACTCTTTGTATTAGCTCTACTGAACAGTTGATGTAGTTCTTGATTATAAGTTTACTGTACTGCAAAGATGGGGTGAACTGATACGTTTGTAAGGTCCCAAAGCAAAGGTCACTAATGTGACTTAAGCAAAAAAATCGGCAATTAATTATCTCTGCTATTAGAAACAAATGACACTGCGACATAGTAAATGAAGCTATGAGCAGTACAAACCAAACTAAATGTCCATGTCCATGTTGTAGCATAGTGGAGCACTAAATAAAGTGACACTGCAGTTGACCGGCTCTCTCTCTCTCTCTCAGATGCCAAATCATGCAATCCAACAAGAACTACAGTAACCAGCAACATTGTACATGGCAAGGTGATCCCGTCTTAAAAAAGTTAACTACACATATCATCCTTGTGAAGGTCGAATAGTTGCTTTGATGATGATTTAGGAATATAGATCAGTTCTCTTAAAGTGAGGACAAGAGAGACCAAACCAAAAAAAAGAGCTGAGATGTGTTAGCAGGAGATACGGAATAAATTGTTATGTTTTTGCAGAAGTCCAGACTGGATTCCACATGAAAGCGATAACTCTTCCTACATTTTTGCACCGCTTAACCGGCTCCTGGATTCTTACGCTTCAAGATCAACACAGTAACACAGTAGTGACTTCAATACCTTCAGTTTACTGAGGAAAGGCTAGTTTTCTATTCAAAATAAATTAGTTTTTGCACGTGAGATCAATTAAGCCGAATACCTGTATTGAGAATTGATACTGAAAATCATCTAACGAATTAATGACTTGCCTTCTTACCTTTTCTAACTTACTTACGCCTAATCCTCCCAACTTATTATGAGGAAAAAGCTGTGAAATCTACCTATCTACTTTTACACTTGAAATTAACATACGCAATTCATTAATTAGAAATCCCAACATGAATAATTTTACAGAAATTCAATCAAATTGAATTATTCTCAATAATGTTTTACAGTAGAAACTTTCTTAGAGCTTCCAATAGTCCTTAAGTACTCTCAGTAAATTAACCCAATAGTTATCAACGTCACCTGCCTGTCACCTGTACAAATAAATCTTCCATTAAGTAATACAGTCTTTACTTAAGGACATGCAATAATGCTGTTACTGATAAATTCTATAAAACATTGGAGCTTTCAGTGTAAAATGCAAGCAAGCACACAGACACACTTCCTATCAAATTATGAAATAATGCTTTCTAGCCATTTTGACTGACACCCAAAGTGCATCTCAGCTTTGACAGATTCACTTCCTTCTTAGGTCGGTGACGAGATGAAAACCATATCACATATCACACTTTGGAGAGCCAGAGGTGTTCTGCAGGATACAGGAGGTTGTTTATAGTTCATAAAATCCAAATGTAAAAGTTTGAAAGTTCCTTTTGGCTGTTGGTAGTTTGCATTTTGCATGCAAATGTAAACTGGTCATCAACGTGGTTTTTGCTCAGTTCACATCGCATTCGTACAGGAATGCTAATTTGTCATGCGATGTAACAATTTCGAACGACAAATTCAAAATATTTTGTTACTCATTACTACAATGCTAACTAATTTGAATCAGCATTCCTTCATCAAAGGAATTTCTTTTATGAATTTTGTCTCGAGTAAACAAAACTAATTGGTTCTTATGTAATTATACAAACCACAACCAAGTTCAAATAACTCCAAGTGTGTAATTACTCTAATTATTTAATTATCTGTTTACTTACCATTTTGAGACTTCAACTGACACTTCCCTGGAGGGAAGTACTAATTAATTAATTAATTACACTCTTTCAGTCGAATTTCACACGAACAAAAATCACTTTGAAGCGTAAGTAAAACCTTTGAGAATACAAAATTATTTCGCTCGTCTAAAAATTTGTAAAGTCACCCAAGAAATCTTAAAATCGGGCTATGAAACTCACTCGCACAAAATAGACTCATTTTAAAATCACTCTCACAAAACTAAATAAATATATTCTTGTGCGATGTCCATGCGAAAGGTGCAACTCTGGCAAACACCAAGTTCATCAAGAAACAATGGAAAGGAAAAGACGATTATTTGCACATCTACGAATGTTGGACAAAAATACGCTCTAAACTTAACCAACTCTGTTTATCGAAAGGCAGATCGTGTAGTAAAAGAACCACTGCAGTGTGTTTAGTAGCAGGCTACCTTGCAGCAACCAATATTTTAATATTCTCTCTGTAGAGAGTTGAAGTGACCAGTTTTTTAAAGCCACATTGAGACAAATGGATGAACCTGAACCACATTGATCAGATTTATATAACTTTGCTCGTTGCACCAACACCCTGCCTACTCTTTCCTTGAAGGATGTTCGTTCATGATATTTGTGTATGTGTATGCCTCTCAGATGATGATGATGATGTCCCTCCTTACTCCTTACCTGCCTAGGTCCTTCCAAATTATCATCCATACCTTTACATCAATATCAATCCGATGAGTACCTCTCTGCAAATCACCACTACTGCTTTGTAACCCTCTATACATCTTTGTCTCCGTGTGTGTGTCTTTAATTAGAGTATAAGTTTAGTCATCAAACATCATCCCTCTCCACACAACACACACACACACACACAAATAGAGTCATTCCTCTGCTATGCAAATCACTGAATTAAATGTAGGTAACCCTACGACCCATCCTAATTCTTACATCATCATTCTATGAAGTCTTGACACATCCGAGATTTAAACACGGATTAAGTCATGTCACTTTTTGGTGGTCTCTCTCTTTCCTCACCAAATTGTGTGTGGGACTTGTAGGAATTCATAAATTCCACTCTGTGAGTTTTTCCACTTTCACTTTTCCCTTTATTTAGACAATTAGACGTTTCAAAAAATGAAAAACCCAGTCAATCATATGAGATGCAGTTTCGCCACAAACAGTCGTGATCAAAAAATGCAATTGATCTACATCCGTCTCAGTCTCATATTTTTTTGTTCTATTTTCCTTGTAATAGCTAAAAGCAAAGTCAATACCATTGCACTAAACTATAATGGAATAATTAGTGTGACTTTGCTCAGGCTAATGTTACATGCGTATTATCAAGGTGGGTTTTAAAATGTCCATGAGACTTTTTTACATCATCTCTAATTAAGTAATTGAGAAGACAAAGATGCACATAGACGGTGGAGTTGGCGGAGCACACTTCGTATTTCAAATTACGTCAAAGATGCTATGCGGTTGATCCCAAGCTGAGCGAAATGACAGGTGGACAGTAGGGTGCAATTTACTAAAGAGTTGACCTTACTAAAAGGGTGTGTGTTCTGTCTAACAGTTTTGTGTGTGTAGTCTTACACGTTGTGTATTATGGCATTCTTACAGTTACAGTTTGTCTCCATTTCTTAAGGGTACAAATCTCTATGCTAATAATATGCAGACTATCCTCATCCTACCTTAAAAAGAATGACTGCATCTCTCACTCAAGCACAATTACAATTAGACCCATTACACTACTGCAAATTGATAGATGTGTTTAGTTATCAAATAGGTACGTAGCATGGGAGTTAATTGTAATATTTATTTGTTTCAGCTGCACCTATTAAGACGTACGTCTTTAGAAGTTAGAAGCAAACAAAGACTCAAAGATGCACCTCTGTACAAACTGTCCCTTGTAAATGGAAATGTCATTATTACTGAACGTTAAATAGAACCCTCTAATCTGACAGCCAACCTTGGAGACTTTCGATATTAGATCCGACCTGTAATTGTTATAATTGACACCCCCTCGTAAATCACTATCTAATCGATGCGACCCATCGAAACTATAAATTCAACATGAGATGACGAATTTGCATGGGATGAATTAATAATGGGATAATTTTTCATTTCCGATATTTGAACTGTATCATACTCACAGTAATAAACTCCATTGTTACAATAAAGGTTGTCAATCTCTTCCTCTTTCTTTACTTCAATTTAAGTGGGGTGGATTAAACAAACTCATCTCTCTCTTAACTTGCAATGTTAGAGTTTAATTGTTAACTCATTGTTGTCTTTGGGCATAATGCATCAGCAAGTTTTAACTGATTTTTATCGGGGAGAGTAGGTGTTTTTCTAATTAATCTTGTAGCTTTTACCTTCAAACTTGCAATTGCTCAATGTACAGACATATTAAGTCGCAGGTTAAATGTTAAATTAGATTAAAGATTAAGACACACACTGATGTAGTAAACATATTAGCCCTCCTGTTCATATTATTACACTGGCTACATATCCTCCTTATCCTAGGAAATCAGGAATCAACGATCACCTGCAATTTACAACGAACACGTGCCCCTTGACACTTTCAGTTTCAGCCAGTAAAGAAAGCAAAAGTCATATTGTACTTGTCCCTGCCAACTAATAATAATAATTCATTTCTCTACAAGATAAGTATCTATTACAGGAGGAGAGTTCCCTAAATAATAATATATGCTTGAAGCATTTTCCACAAAAATATTCCTTTCCTCTTCCCTAATGGTAATGAATTAGTTCCAGAAAAACCAATTTAAATATCACCTAGACCTCATTCCACCACACAACGTAATTTAATCCTACCTACCATCTACCATCTACCATCAGTTTCCATTCTTGCTAACATTCACATTCCAATCGAATCGAATTAAGGCGGAGAGAGAAAGAGATCGCGGAATCCTAATCAGAATCACACAAGTATTCAATGTATTCAATATCACAGTCAGGTTGTCCTATTTTCTCCAATTAGTCCATATCTACAAGTACAAGAGTCTACGAGAGATACGTCCCACAGCGAATCTGTAACAAATTATTGAATTCCTATCGATTAAATAGCAATAATAATAATGAGAATGCCCCCAAGTCTTTGGAAGTCTTGGGATTCTCAGGTTTAATGCTTCACATCTCCACCTTTCCTAAAATGACTTGATTAAGATTGATATCAAACAATCGATGGTTAGCTAATTGTCCTGTCTCCTGATTTATTTTATGACCCAAGCGGACTACTCAGGACGGCGGAGACTCACTTGTGCCAACCAACTCTTTGCGATGAGAGTCCTACTGGGTGGCTTTTACTTCACCTTTGTGTCTCGATCTAATTGATTCATATCTCAGCCCAAGTCCCCTTTATCCTCATCTCGACATCATTTTTTAAATTCTAATTTACGGAGCCATTTTGAATGTCGTGTTTCGTAATACCAATTTTTATTACCCTTGATTATACCATTTTTATTGTTGAGAGACGACTTTTCGATCAGATGGAATTCAGTGAGCACTGCGAGCCCACTACCAAAATGCCTTTTTCATACGGTGGATCAGCGGTAGCTCATTGTTGTACTTGCTGCGTATGAAGACATGAGTGACATGACAATTCGAAATAAGGTCAATTATCTTGACCCCTAATGGAAGTCACAAGGAACAATGTCGGTTATACTAGAAAACTCCCAAGTTTAAACAATATTGGACTTTTCATCCCGTCCCAATACGATTAATCAAATTCAGTGATCCCAATAAGCTTGCCAATTAAATTGATCAAGAGCTCACCACTTGGCAGACTCTTGGTTCGTATTTATAGATCTTTATTAATCACAGGTTGTGTAATTCGAACTTGAGGTATCTACTAAACTGTCTGTATGATCTCTCCTAATTGCTTTTAATTCATTTGTGATTATGACGATTATTATTTCGACATTTTGACATTGCGATGGCTAATTGTTTCACCAATACTCCAGTGTGTTTTGAACCATAATGTTTTTATTACCCCATATTTCTGCAGGTATCATTAGTGTGCAGTAGTCACCTATTACTTTAATACTACGTTAGATTGCGGACGAGGAAGGTCTCTGCAAGCAAATCCGGAATCCTGGTGATTGAATAGAATGAAAGATGTTCACCCATCACTCAACCAAACTTTCAGCAATGCATGTGAATGTCTCGTTAGCACTCTATTAGCCTTGCTGAATAAACAATGGCGATACAGATTACATTGGAAGAGATCTCTCTCAGTCTTTCTTCAAGTGCAAGTGTCAACTCACTCATCAATAAACAGTACACCAGTTGCCAGTCTACCTTACTACACAATACACAATATGCGATACACATCACGTGCGAAAACAAAAGCTACCTTACGACACTTACAATCAAGAGTAAGTGACACTGCACCAAATGAAAAATGCAAGAATATCAATTCCTCTGCCAATTCACTCGTCTACGTCTCTACACTTGAAGTACGAAGGCTGTACCAGGAATTCCAGGAGACAGTTATTGTTCAATTATTTAAAATTGAAAAGATCTCTACGTATTTCATGAAAAATGATCGAGTGACATGGAATAAAATGATCTTAGCTAGCTACTCAGCCTCATGTGTGTATTATTTATTCTTGATTACACGCATACCATTGGAGATTGGAATGGACACTAGATTATATGAACAATGAAACCAGTGGACACTGTCCGGAATGCCCAAAAGCACATACATCATTGTGCGAAAGAATCGATGCCAATTAAATGTCATCCATTTACATTCAAACATCTATTTATCATTACAATAATTTCATAGGAGAGCGTGTCACAAGATGACCTTTGAGGAAATAACTAGTATAGTGATGATAGAATCGGACGGTTGGCAGTTGGAATCTAATTATACGTTTGTCAGATAACTGCCTATTGTAAATAGCAGTCTTTTTATTTGTAGACACTTCATCTACAGATTCTTCCGTCCTAAAATACAAGAAATAGAACATACTTTAAAACTTTAAACTGTAGGTACTCAAAGTGGAGACGATTGTTTACATTATACTGTATAGGAGCCATACAAAATCTCACAATAAAAATTATATAAGTCAAGTTCGCAAGTGATTGTTTCCCCAACCATTACCAACATTGCAACTCAAACTGAGAAATTGTAATGAACTGTCCCAGCAGAATTGAATGGTGAATGGCCAAATAACGATAATTAATAACAGTATGATTAAAATTGGATTCAACTTTTGACTTTTGTCGGTAAATCGTCTAGTCACTTCCAACCTGCTGTAGATGAGTGTACAAGTAGATTCCTGGCCTTAACTAATTGCCACGAAGGTTTATTTATTAATGAAATTAAAGCTTCTCTGTCTCATGTGGAGACGACAGGTGTCTTTATTCTCTTAAATATTGTATTGAAAACACTACACCGTGTTACTCATAAATATTCAATGTCAGGTTTTTGCTACAAATTATTGTATTCTTCTTATCAGTTCTCTTGATCTGGATGATACTCAATACTCAAATACATACATTCTGCATTCTGTCATCAATTGATTATATTGTGTTTTTCCTTCCGTTTAATTAAGAGATATAAAAGAAGAATTAACAGCCTGTTTTATTGGAAGACCTTCTTGAGTAGATTAATGATGTAACATGGATCCCAAAAATGCCGACAACCCTTTGATTGATTATTTCTAAGAAATTATCAACTGGACTTTGACTTTGTTAAGTAAGCTACTAGCAGTGCACATGCATGTAACATTATATGCACTGCTGTTCTCACTCTCACTATCTTAAGAAACAGAATGCATAAATGCAAATGAGCTAATACAGTAAGGACTCACGGCTACTTTAAGCGTATCTAATAAAAATGCATCTTTGACGAGGGTGTGGCCATCAGCTTCATTGGGTCAGTTACATTGCTGCTGCTGCTTCAATGAATGCAACTCAATTGAAGTCTTTGGCTCAATGAGTTCACACTTCACACTATCGTATGCACAGTCTGGTCTAGACATTACCCTTAATGCATTCCTTAAGTCTTTTGGTGCAATAACAGAGTCCCAGTACATCACACAACAAGTAAATATGTGTTCTCAGCACCCCCAAAAATATTTTTACAGCTTAATCTCACGAGTATATGACATCGGATAGCCAACAGCATATCTTTTTTAGGCAATGCTTTGGCTCATTCTGACTGAACACACATCTCTTATCTTAGAATTGGTGAATTCACTTTTGCCCCTTACTCTCGTACAGCTTAATCTGCCACAATATTCTTACGTACTTAATAATTCTCTTCTGGCAGTTGCAGGTAATTTACCAAATCGATAGTCAATGATGGTCAATCAAGCTCGACTCTGCGTCCAGTTTGCTACAACAACAGTTGAAGCTGACTCGGCTAATTGCATTCAATGCATTCATAATGCATATTGCAATAATTTAAAAGTAAATTAAACGCTCCTGATACATAATGAGCTGATTGTAAGACCTACAGAGAACATCAACTGTGGGATGATTTGTGGCAACAACTGCATACAAATCAAGAGGTATTTAGTCTTGTTCTCTTGTTGTTGTTGCACACAATTTATTACCCACCACTTATGGATACAAGCATCGTATGCACTTTGGGAAGGGATTCTTGTTCTCAGATCTTCGATGATATGCGACAATAAGCAGCAGAACTAGTCGGATTATTTTTCTAAGATCTATAGTTCTTACACAGTCAGTACACGATTGAAAGATCAATTAATTACTATTTAAGTTATGATTGATTACCTATGCCACAACCATTTACATTCCAATATTTACTACAGCTTCTGGTCTTTTCAATCCTTCTGTTTTCGTGTTATTTGCGAACAAGTAATCAACAATGATACACCATTTAAGTAGTTCTTTCATTCAGGCCATGTTAAACAATTATCCCCTACTGCTTCCGATGAAATCTTTCCGTTAATATTTTGTAATTCTTTCAAAATAAAACAAGCTTTCTTGCTCAGCTTGATTCTAATGTACAATCAACACAGTAGCTTTACACAAGCCCAAAAGCTCTTACAGAAAATGTGCAAGAACCAACCATTAATTATTATTTTCCTTCGAGCTTTCTGAATTGTCTGAATCAGTTGTAAAAAAGCTACTGCTGAGTATTAAGAAGCGTGTCACATTTCCCCGTTTTCCCCTTCTGCTGCAGTTCCATTACTATTGAGTGTCATAACACTTAACTCCATTTATTTTCCTCCTTTCTAATATCTGTCAACTCTAATGTAACTACACACATGCCTTTGAGACTGACGACTGCAGCGTTGGTCACGGAAATATAAGATTAATCACCACAAGCAGAGAATTTTTCGTTTCGTTTGTGTTAAGTCGCATTGTACTAAGTCAAGTACAAGTACAATAGCGAAGAAATAACCCAATGTCACTGTCACTTTTCCCATAGCATCATTCATTCATGCAATCATTTTTTATTGTTATTATATTAGGTTTAACTGTGTCCATGTAGTGCAGTGCATGTAGTATGTCTACCCTCCCAAGTATTTGAGGGAACTCGCGTTATTGATAAATGAATCTTATTGTTGGCTAACACAACTCTTTATCAAACAGCAGTGGAAACTAAAGACGCAGTAATGTCAAAACCATAGGTGTAAATTGTGTGTAATTGTATACACACAAGTAGTGAAGACCAGTAGCAGTGTACAACACAAAAATACCGTTTCGCATTGAACAACAAACCTTGCATTTTGAAATATATGAAGAAACTTCGACAGGAAATGCAACAAAGTCAAATAAATTTGAAGACACGCAAGCGAGTCTCAAGTTCACTTGGCGTCTATCGTAGCATCTTTTAACTATAGCTTTTAGCTTGAGGTTAAAAAATGTAACAGAGAACCCATCGACGCACCGTCCAATTCTCGTCGAGAACTTTGAGACTTCGAGACTTTGAGACCACGAGACACCGCACGTCGATACTCATCGAAAGGTCTCTGCCAATTTATGTTAGACAAATCCTCTAGTCCCAATTTATTGACTGTTTCATTGTCTTTACTGATAAGAAGTACTCTCGATTCTCTCAATACAAATCCAACCCATCAATTACTCAAAAAACTTCACAAAAAACAGAATCAGACTATTCACAGCATTTCCATGCACAAAGGGAAAATTTATAAACTCATTAATAACTTCTCATTAAGATATCACAGAAAATGCTTTACTTTATGTGACATTTATTACATATTTGGATTGAGCACAACCCGTAATGATATCAATAATGGGTGGAGACGGATTTTAGGCAGACGTTTTTCTGAAGATTGGTGTCATATTTGTCATGATAAAAGCAAAGATTGGGCAATTTTAATTAAAATCCGTATGAATTTATGTGATATTAAAGGGAACGATATAAAACCATTCAAGGTTGCGGTCAGTAGTTCACCGATTCATGCAAAACGATTCCTCACAAAAGGAATTATTATTTTTAGGGAGAGGCTCCTCCATCATTAGAACAACCTACCAAATGACACATTCGCTTCCCTTTTAATTCCACGGGGCTTTTTAGGTCACAACTTTACCTTTACCATTCCACACTTACACTTTACAATATTATTAGAGTTTTACGAGTCTCATGCTCATCATCACTCAACACTAAACGCGATTTTGCGAATTGTGTGAATTCCTGATATGGACTATTTGGATAGTTCAAACAACTTAAGCAGTTTAAGCCAACTTAAAGAAACCATCTTCGTGTTGAGATTGAAATGTAATGGTCTCTGCGGAACCAATTTTAATAACTAACTAACTAATTAGCTTTCTTGGTCTAAACTCTCAAAAATACAACCAAAAACAAAACATAAAAATAAAACCCGTATTTTCTCTCCCTCCCCGCAAAAAACTGTCTGTGTGTAGTATTTCAGTATTTCATTTCAAAAACTCGTTTGTTCCTGTCACCCTTAGTGCACGGAAATGATACAAATTGGAACACGGTTAGTTTTCAACCATCCTAATGGAGAATTTCCCTACTTCCCTCTCCAGTGATTTAGTTGAAAGGTGTGATATTTATCACTGCCCGGAATATGTATGAAATGAAATACAACTAATGTCTACCGAATTACCTTTAGGGGGAACGACTATTTAGGGTTTTGTTTCTTCTTCTTTTCACACGACAGAAAGATTTCAAAGCTATTAAGGTCTTGGGAGAGTGAATGGGACAAGGGAAATTCCACTTTCTCCTTAATGGAAGGACATCGTCTCACCCGAGTGGGTTCTTCAACAAGAACAACCCACCACCAATTTCGGATGTGAAAGTCATAAAGAACCTCCCCTACTACTTCTCTTCTGAGTTATTCCATAATAATACCTAATTTAACCTCAAAATCATATTTTGAAAGAAACAGGGAAGAAAACTACCCTTAATCTCCGGCAATTTATTATTCAGTGTGAGTGCTTTCCTTTCCCTGACAGGAGGAGTAGCAGCAGCAGCAGCAGCAGAAGTAGTGGGCACCGTTCCACACGCAAATTAACTAATCCTACTTTTGTTACACACACAAGAATTCCATCCATTCCCTGGAAAACAAGTTTTTGGCTTCAGTTTGAAATGCTTTTTTAAGGAAAGGACACTCAAAAGGAGCCACGTATTCTTTATTCCCTACCAATCGATACACAAATAATACTAACCCTTTGAATCCTTCAAGACCTTTTCTTTGAATCCTTTGAACTCTACCAGACAGTTAAGTCTACGTACAACACAACGCAGGTAGTTCAATTCTTAAGAATAGCTCAGAAAATGTCTATCTCCCCCTTACATTGTAATTCAGCATTCACATTAAGTAGTAGGTAATTCCAATGCACTTGAGACTTGAGAGACATTTCTGGTTGTTTACTTTCAACACTAACAGAGCAGTTCTGTTTCACTTCCAACTTCTGGTGCGGAGCAAATAGGTACAGAGCGCAGAGACAGAGGAGTTAGGGAACATATAATGGTAATGTCAATGCATCGTGAAACATTGTCATATGAAGTGAAGTGCCCATTTTTATACTTTCTCACCCTCCCGTGAGATGCATTTTGTTGTGATCTTGTTTCTTCAACAACTCAACTACGACTGGGAAAATGCAATAACAGATCGAATGAACTGATTTCCGTTCCACACCATCAAACATAACATTACACTCTGTTGGCACGATATCTTTAATGAAAGACAGATCCAGGAGTCTAATGGCGTGCCATTCCAATGCGAAGCAGCATTAGAGCTGTCGTTACATTAACTATTACTATTACTTCTCTTATATAGATTAGGTAAATTGTTCGCTCGCTATCACAACTCCTGCTATCACCCTTCGTTGTACATACACACGCGTGATTTCGTGATTTGATCTCTGCTCAGATCTCTCACACAGCCTGAAATAATCGAACTCTTCATCCAGCAATCACAAATGACGGAATTAAGCACACGGATCTCTTATGCAGGTCCCACAGTGTAAATAATTGGATTTCGCTTCTATTCAGTCTTCCCTCATCATCATCATCAGTCCACGCTCGTAGTAAATTAAGCAAAGCAGATGAACGCAGATTGCTCGTGAGAAAAAAAACACTCTGAATGTTTAATACTTAACTAAAACTAACATTAAGATTATGGATTTATTTAATATCACAAAATTGTTCGTCCCTTAAATCCTTGAACAACACAGAGTGATATGGCATGGACAATGGAATTAAACAATAAATTCAGGTCATTGGTAGACTGAGGCAGATTTGATGAGATTATGAGATGCGGAGATACCAACGACCAAAGAGAATCTCGATGGGATATCCATCATCCATCGAAAAATGATTAATAAAAAGAATTAAAGAGTGTGTGTGGATTTACACTTGCATTTATAATAGCAATTACACTTTTCATTTGTCTCTAATCGGGTCAAAGCAAACAAAATTTTTATTATTGTTTAATTCGTTTCTGCATTCTTTGCTTCTGACGCATCACGAGAGTTTCATAACAATCAACATGCACATTTTAATACCACACCGCAGTCTAATAAAACTGGAATGCAAATGCAATGCGCTAAGCTCTTCTAACATCTAATACCTTCAGTCACATTTATTCGTGTGAACTGACTTCAATTGACTAGGATAAATATTAGATTTTTTAAATCGCGTGTATGAATTTTGAATTCACCGACAACCGACAACCGACAACCGTCACAAATCGTGGAATAGCTGATAGCTTGATAGCTGTGTGCAATTTTTTACGAGGACAGCAATCATAGATA
>JAQGAD010000413.1:0-40051 GCA_034696625.1 Isotomurus palustris | reverse complement strand
AAAAACAAATGAAATTTGAAAGTCGTAACAAAGCGACATTCAACCTTGAGAAGTTCAGAGATCTAAAGCCAAGCAATAGAATGAAGATCATAACAATAAATATCGGACTACGGACCAAGCACCTTTACATCTCACTTATACAGAATATACAGAAGTAAACGAGCATAATATTATTACAGAATACCAGCATGCAAAGCAAAACCCTTTCAAGTAGCTTTTTGCTTCCACTCGTTTCGCTTCGAATGAAAGTAATGAATTCTTGATCAACAAGTGCAGAATACAAGATTTGCTTTTCATCCTAGCCATGCAAAAGTAAAGCCATCCTCATCTTCGTTCTTGGATGGGCAACTTCTACTGAAGTAAGGAGCTGTAGACATTAATTACACTTCTTGGAATCACACTGCACATGCATAACATTTACAACTGGACAGCCAAGCTTTCTTTATGCATGGGTATGCAAGAAATCTTTAAGACCGGATGGACTGCGTGATGTTGGAATTCTAAACAGAAGCCATATCACCAGTTTCTCGTATAGTAATTCCTTACACACACATAAGTCTGCAGCAATAAGCGAAATATTTTGCATCTCAAGTTTGATTCATTCCTTCTGCTTCATTACAAAGTGAATTTGTTGTACGAACACGTGTAATTCTCTCTTGATTTCTTGATTCTCTCTGAATAACCTGATTTGGAATTCCAGATTTAACGCAGATTCTTCGATAGTTTCTTCATTCAGGAAATTAATGAACTGACACGATCAGTCACAGCCTGGGCGTAAGAATATCGTGTAAGTAAATTAAGTCTCTTGTAGATATTGCACTGCACACTAGCTAATAGATAGCCCATTAGTGGGCATTATATTGCATTTAGGATTAATATTTGAAGGTCACTTGTGAGTGGATTGTAACTACTACTCATCCATCCACTAATCCTCTACGAGCTATTTGTATAACTATTTGCAAGAGGTGTCTATCAATTGACGTTCATGCGCTGGTTTGTGGTTAACAGAAGTTTGTAGGATGTGTTCTAGTTTCATAAATATCCCATCATCAATATCTCATTTATCAATTGAATTTGTCTGTGTGTACAGAGTAAAAGCTTCTTCACGTCATCTTGCCGAGTTGTAGTCACCAGTCACCACTTCACCATAACCCATTACCATTCATCAAAGTAACAGGCTACCGTGAAAAGTATTTCACATTTGCTGAATCCAGTGTAGTATTCACAGGCCAAGGGCAAGGACGAGTAAGTCAAGTGTGCTCCCTTCAATTTACTAAAGTAACTCAGAGAACTACTGCCAGAAGACATTCTACTACTTGACAAGTATGAGCGGAAAAACTGTGTTTGTCACCGGAGGTGAGTTTACTGTTTACAAATTAAGTAAAAATGTTGGAAATTGATCAGTTCGATTGTCTTTGCAGGAGCCGGTTATATTGGAAGTCACTGCTGTGTGGAATTACTCAATGCGGGATACAATGTCATTGCTGCCGACAACTTTACCAACTCGTACGGTGTTACTAAAAGTTTCGAATTGAAAATGGACACTAGGAAGTAGGAACTCATTTCATTTTTTATTTTTCAGAGTGGAAACTGAAGACGGTTCTGCTCCAGCTTTAAAGAGGGTAGAAAAGATCACAGGAAAGCCTGTGACATTCTACAAATGTGACCTTCTTGATGGCGAACGAATTAAGAAAATATTTGAACAGGTTTGTTATTAACTAAAGAAAACTATGTAAGAAATACGTATGAATATTCTATTTGTTTTTTCAACAGCACAAGATTGACAGTGTAATTCACTTTGCTGCGTTGAAAGCAGTTGGAGAATCAATGCAGCTTCCATTGCAATACTACAAGAACAATCTGATTGGAACTATTAATCTCCTAGAGGTAATGGTGATCTTGATTCTTGATCTTTCGCATTTGAATGAACATAAATTGAATTGAACGCGCACACTATCTGCAGGCTATGCAAGCATCAGATTGCTATGACTTGGTCTTTTCAAGCTCTTGCTGTGTCTACGGGGACCCTGAAAAACTCCCGATTGAAGAAGGTGAATAGTTAATTAATGTTTTAATTGCGGTAACTAGTGGGTTAAGCATTCTTAACACTTCTTTGGATTTTAGATCACCCTACTGGAAATGTTACGAATGTTTATGGACGCACCAAATACTTCATTGAAGAAATGTTGAAGGATTTATCGAAATCAAATCCCGTAAGTCAACTTTTGGCTATTCTATTTCGTAGCTTACAAAGGAAGTAACCCTTAAGGTATTTTCTATTACCATACAAATAATTTGAATTCTCAATCTTTTAACAGAAATGGAACATAATTTCACTCCGTTACTTTAACCCTGTTGGTGCTCATCCGTCTGGTTTAATTGGAGAAGATCCTACCAAAGAAATTCACAATGTCATGCCTTTCATTTCCTCGGTAAGCTTAAAACTTTGGCTCAGTAGAAGTTGGCAGGCTCTAAAAATTAATTTTGACCTCAGGTTGCATTAGGAAAGCGTCCTCATGTCACCATTTTCGGAAGTGACTATAACACTCCCGATGGCACAGGAGTGCGAGATTACATTCACATAATGGATTTGGCTTCAGGACACGTAGCAGCTTTGAAGAAGATTTTGTCTATACCTGACCTCCGTTTCAAGGTATTTGAATAACTGAAATCTAATTTGGTATCATTAACTGTGTGTCTCGTTTAATGAGGCAAATTAGCTACTACATGAAACCCCAAAATGAACAAACTAATTAAATTTTCTTACCCTACTCCCTCGTATTTCATCCTGATGAACAGGTGTACAACTTAGGTACGTAATTAACTTCGTTCCCCAGAAATATATTTCGTTAACTCGATGAACTACTAAGGAAATATAATTTTGAATGCATACTGAAGGACTTGGACGAGGAATTTCCGTCCTCGATTTGGTTAAAGCATTTGAGAAAGCCACAGGAACAAAAGTTACATTGGTTCAGGGTGAACGGAGATTTGGAGACGTTGGCACTTTGATTTGTGATTCTAAGCGAGCGTTGAGTGAGCTCGATTGGGTTCCTAAATATGACCTCAACACAATGTGTAAGAAAATGTCATCGATATATCCTCGTTTTTGCAGTAGTTTTCTTTTGAAAAATTTCCACACATCTTTCCTTTTTATAACTTATTTGTCCACGTCCAATATTTGTCTTAGGAGTCTTGAGTCTTTACTCGCACGGGGTTAAAGGTCTTTTGTCTTGTCACGTAGTTATTATTAATTTGCACCATATTTATTTGCCCAGTTTCTTACGCAAAACGAATGTTTGCGACTCTTACAATTAGTGTGATGAATAGCATCCCGACCTTGACATTTAGCCAGCAGCATGTGCCTTAATTAAGTGAACTTAAGTTCATTGTTAGTTCGTTAAGAAATATAGATGACATGCAGTATTTACTTAATTGACTAAAATAGCTTTAGGATTGAATGTATTGTTGTTTTAGGTGTATAACATAGGAACAGGGAAGCCTTCTTCTGTCCTTGACTTGATTCGGGCCTTTGAGTCCGTCTCGGGGAATAAAATCCCGTACATTTTGAAAGACAGACGTGAAGGGGACATTGTCGCTATGTATGCTAATCCACAATATGCTTTCACTGAATTGGGCTGGAAAGCTCAGTACGATTTGACTCGCATGTGTATGTCACTCTATTTTCTTTACTTTTTAGTGTTTTTAGTTACTTTCTCCGTGCACAGCTTGCTTTGCAATGTATTACAAATTTTACAAATTATGCTTATGTACAAAACTTGTCGGCTATTTATGCTAGCTTGAATTTTAAGTGCATATATTTCAGATATTTGTTCATTTTTTGAACTTATTTAAACTCGTAATCATAACCACAGGTGAGGACTTCTGGCGATGGCAGACAATGAACCCCAACGGATATAAAGGAACACTTGGCGATTCCAATGGAACAAGCAGTTCGAACGGAAACCACGCTAATGGAAATGGTATTGCTCAGGAAGCTAATGGAGGACGTTGATTTGGAATGGAATTATGGAATCTCTACCTTCAGCCCTACTAGCCTACTAGTACTAGTAGATTATAAAAATTATATATCTAATACTTTTAAAAATTGACAAAGTGCAGATTGATTACTGCACAATTGTACGTTTAGTAATTAGTTCATTCTCATTCCTGTATGACTCCGCATTTTACATCATAAATAGTTCAATGTTATATTTTCAGTTAATACAAACGGTGTTGGATAAACTAATAAAAACTCGTTACTTTATGATTCAAACAGCATTTGTGCAAAAGACAGTGTGTTCTAGAATTCTGATATCATCGTCATCATCCAAGAGGCAATGTTACAGCCATAGGAGATTGAGATTGAAGAGTCAACAAAAGCACATGTGCGTCTTCCCATCAAATCTTGAATTGAGTTTCTGATAGTGAGTTTGTTTTCGTTCCCTGCTGCCACTTCCGTGCGTACTTATTTTCATTCCCTGCGTACTTATTTGGACTCCCTGCGTATTTTTTTGGTGCTGCGTATTGTGAAATATATTTCCAAACTTCTAATGTTTCATAGTAATCCAATAGGACACACATGTTGGCGGGTGTAAGTGCTTTCTCTGGATTAAAGAAAGTTATTGCCGGTGGTCTGTATTTGTCGAAGAGAACAGAAATGGGAATGAGTGTGAAGAAAGCGTTAGTGGTAATAGCTGAAGGGTCCGAGGAAATTGAAGCGGTGACCCCCATTGACGTCCTACGACGAGCTGGAGTTGACGTGACTGTTGCAGGTTTGCTGAGTTCCGGCATCCAAGTTTGTTCGAGGAAAGTCCTCGTGGGGGTGGAGACTTCTTTGACACAGGCTGAGAATGGAGGTCCCTACGACGCCATTCTTCTTCCTGGAGGAGCCAAAGGAGCTGAAGCGTTTGTGAAGTCTGAAGAGCTGGGAGAACTTCTGAGGGAACAGGACAAGGCTGGGAGGATTGTTGCATCCATTTGTGCCGGTAATGCGATGGATTCAGAATTTTTAAAACTAATTTTGGATTTTTTAAGCCTGGAAATTAATAAATTGTAATGTTTTGTTTGTGAAAGGTCCTACTGCGCTGAAACAGCATCGAATCGGCTTGGGAAAGAATATCACTTCTTATCCAGCATTTAAGGAGCAGATGGTCGAAGGCAATCTGTACAACTACATGGATGAGCGAGTCGTGATCGATGGAAATCTGATTACTAGTAGGGGCCCTGGTACTGCGTTGGAATGGTCTTTGGTGATCACGGAACAGCTGGTGGGACAAAGTATTGCAGATGGGATAAAGAAAGCTATGCTCGTTGAGTAGAATTCCGGCGAAGATAAATTCGGGACATCATTCATTTGATTAGACAGCGACTGATTATTGATCTATTGTAATTCGCAAAGTAGTTTGTAGAAGCCGTTAGTTATGTAAGAAGTGTAAGAAATGGAGTTCTAATTTGAAGATTCTAATGTTTCTAATGCGCAATATAGAATATTATGATTAAAATTAATTTGTTTGAAAATCCAAATCGTTGGTTTCTGAATTTACAATCACTAGAATCACACGTTGCATAAAACGAGAGTATATCATTGTCAGTCACATTTCACGTAACTCATTATTACAGCATTTACTGTGCGATAAGAGATTATGTCCGTGCAATCAATCATTTTGCAGCGATAAACTGATGAAGCTTGACTGTAAAATTTTCCATATTGCCCTACTTTAAGTTTATTCTGAACATTTGTCTTGCCTGACTTTTACATCTGGACAGAAAA
The DNA here is from genome assembly GCA_034696625.1 of Isotomurus palustris. Lineage (NCBI taxonomy): Eukaryota > Metazoa > Arthropoda > Collembola > Entomobryomorpha > Isotomidae > Isotomurus > Isotomurus palustris. The sequence goes on along the minus strand of JAQGAD010000413.1, from coordinate 34,278 downwards.
TGACATCTTCAGCATTTTTGGTGCTGTGTGCAGTTCTTCTGATTGGAAATGTTGGATTTTCCAGTGGGGAATTGACTGTGGAAACATCTGAAACAGGCTTCGTCGTGTCTATAAATGCATCCCTGAAGGTAAAGATTCGTAAAATGTCAACCGTATTAAATTAAATACCATTCACAGTTACGCTATTTCGGAACTTCAAATTCCAGCTAATTGAGCATGACGCTTCCAATCCAGCGTTTTACGTTGCTCAAACCGTCATCAATTTTGTTGAAAGACGAGGCAATTTCATCATCAACGAGTCCAATTTGGTAGATCCGGTGGGTTTGGATCAATACTCACTCACCTATGGAGATGTTAATGGGAGAGATACTATCTTTGTTGACCTCACGAGTAGCGTGTCTTCTACACAAGTATGAAAAGTATAAATAAATTCAAAACCTACTTTGTTGGGTAATTTATCAATTATATTTTAACAGGGAGTTCATCTTGAACTGTGGGAGGGAGATAAGCTGAATGGAGTTGATGTGTCGTGCTCTTTCAAAATTGACGTGGTGAATCCCAGTGAAGAAAATTACAATCGCATAATTCTTCGTACTGTCTCCGCTGCTGATGAACACTTGTACGGTTTAGGAGAACAGTTCACTCATTTCGATCTGAAGGGATACAATTACACCATTTGGACTCGAGAGCAAGGTTTGTATAGTTAGATAAGAAATATCTTTAATAACACCTGTAAATAACGGTAATCATTACTACTTTCGAAATTCCAGGCGTAGGTCGAAACAAATCAGATCTTCTGACTCAGCTTGTCGAGCTTGGAGAACCTGGAGCTGGTGGTGACTATGATTTTACTTACTACCCGCAATCTTCCTACGTTTCCGCTCAGTCTCGATATCTCTTTGGGATCAAGTCCAAAGCTTATTCGATATTCGACTTCCAGAATGATTTGTATTCGGAAATCTCATTCCAAACTACGAGCGTAGAAGGCTACTTCATTGTCGATGACACAAGTCTTCTAAATCTTGTGAGCAAGGTTAGCCAGGTTTATGGGAGGCAGCCGGAACTTCCGGAATGGGTGTACAACGGAGCGATTCTTGGAGTTCAAGGAGGAACCGATAAAATGCTGGAATACTTGACAGAAGCTGAAGAGAATGATGTACGTGTGAGTGCCATGTGGATTCAAGATTGGTCTGGCAAAATCAATACTGATTTTGGAACTCGAGTCTTTTGGAATTGGAAGTGGAATTCCACTTGGTACCCGAGGCTGGATGAAGTTATTGCTGAGTTGAAGGAAACTAAGGGAGTCCGCACTTTAGCATACATCAATCCATCGCTGAATATCGAAGGCGATTTGTTTAAGGAAGGAGACGCTGCAGGAGTATTTCTGAGGAAAGCAGAGGCAAAGAATGAAACTTATATTCAAGACTTTGGAGACTTCTTCTGTGGAACTGTGGACTTCTGGAACACGGAAGGTGCTGAGTGGTACAAAAATATGATAAGGGAAAATATGATTCAGTTCGGATTCTCTGGTTGGATGGCTGACTTTGGTGAGTACACGCCGCTGGACTCAACAACCATAAATGACACAATACAGTTTAACGAACAGGAGAGACACAACCAGTTGCCGACCTTGTGGGCCAAATTGAATCGGTATAAACATGTTTTTGCAAGTGGGAAGTATTTATATTTCAGAATTCGAAACTAACGACTGAGTTTTGGGCGTTATTAGAGACGCTGTAGAACAGGAAGACGCTTTAGGGGAAGTGATGTTCTGGACTCGATCAGGATCGAGTGGTAGCAGCAGATATTCCTCGATTCTTTGGGGTGGTGATCAAAATGTTGACTGGAGTTTGTCTGATGGACTTCCTTCTACTGTCACTGCAGGTATTCCCTTCACCCTTCAAACTTCGAATTTATAATGGGAAAATTAATTGTATGCTATATTGTGAACCAGGTCTCTCTGCGGGAATGAGTGGAATGGGACTTTTCCATTTTGATGTTGGTGGCTACACAACTCTTCCTATTTTGAATCTTGTTCGGACTAAAGAACTCCTTTTGAGGTCAGCCGAGTATACCGTGTTCTCTAGTCCCATCATGAGAACTCATGAAGGTTAGTACAGTACATTAAAAGTGAATTGTCATATAAAATACTATGCTGTAAACCTTATCTGCAGGAAACCAGCCAGCTGCCAACCACCAGGTCTACACAGACGCAGACACTTGGCAGCAATTCGGTCGATTGACAAGAATGTTCGTTATGCTTTCAAACTACACGAAGTCTATCGTGAAAGAAAACGCTGAGACTGGAATTCCTCTGATGAGACCTTTATTCCTTCACTACGAATCTGATCCTCAGAGCTTTGATTTCAATTACTCGTTTTTATACGGACGGGATTTGTTGGTTGCCCCGATTCTCTCCAAGGATTCGGTAAATCATTCAGAATGAGTTTCGTCGTTAATTCGAATCCTCTGTGGCCTGTGTAAACAAACATTCATTTGTGGAAACAGGATGGAAGAGAAGTGTACCTTCCCCCAGACGTTGAAGGATGGATAGAACTGTGGAACTCCACTGAGACAGCTCGTCAAGGACCTGCAACCGTTTACATAGACAGTCCTCTTGGATATCCACCAGTCCTGTTCAGACCATCTTCCCCTTTCGCCTCGTTATTTAGGCAAATAAGATCCACATTCGGCTACAACTCTGCAGACAATTAGGCACTGCATAAGAGTATTAATGAGATAATAAATATAAATAACACCAATAACTCAATCAACTCTCTGTGTGTGTGTATGTGAATGAACTTACTGCGTCCTATACGGGATGATGAATAAAGCTTAGGTTCTTCCGGATAAACTTTCCATTTCATTAATTGAATGGACTGTAAAGGAACCCTGTACAATCTCCATGATGAACCTAAACAGCAGCTCATCTTGCGATAACCTTTGGCTCTTGACTTCCTTGTATACATTTTACATCTCCACACGCGTACTTCCTTAAATGTCAGGCTTGTTTTGTCCAGGACACATTGTGGATTCAGCAGAAAAGGTTGCTCACTGGAAACTACAAAGAATCTCTTTTCACAATGCAGCGATTCTTCAAGAAAGACCTCATTGATAACTTAATAGTTATTATTTCCATCTCATTTGTACTCTTCTTTGATCCTTGTCACTGTGGAACTCGTGCGAACTACGGGGATTACTGTGATAATAAACTCATAAGGTGTAACAGTTTAGCCACCCTCACGTGTCAGAACAACACTTGTCTCTGCATGAAACCCGATTCCATGGCTTATGACCTGAGGCTTCACGGATGTGTGTCTCTGGCAGGTGAAAAATGCAAGTTCACGGTTATCGAGGAGTATCGGAGTTGGCATGAAGAAGTCCATTGTGTCGAAAACGCTCGGTGTGACACAGTCTCAGGGCTGTGTAAATGCGAATCTACGTACACTGAATATTCAAACGGGTCGTGTGTTCCAAAAGGACTCTTTGGAGAACCGTGTCGACAGAATTTCGACTGCAGAGGTGACATGCACCTTTCCTGCATTGATAACGAGTGCAAATGTGACAAAGACTTGGCAATTTATAATTACGACCACCAGCAATGCGTTGGACTAGCTGAGAAACCATGTCTCAATGATTTGTGTACGACGAATGCCCTATGCCGTGGGTACTACGGAGGTCACAGCGCTGATTCTTATGAAGAGTACAGCGGTGAGGATACCAGGTGTTCGTGTGCTCCAGGATTCACGATGTCGTCGAAAGGAGAGTGTCAAGTTGGACATGGGGGATTGTGTGACTTCAGGGACTCGCAGTGTCTTCACAACTTCAAGTGTAGGGATGGCATGTGTGCTTGCAGGTACAAGGATCACCAGACTTATGATGATGTCCTGAAGGATTGCTACAGTCTTGTTGGAGGACCTTGCACGTACAAGGGAAGTGATGTCTATGGCAAAGTAAGCCTGATTTTTAGCCAAAGAATTAAAAATTACGATAACTAAACTGTATATGTAACAGATAGTTTGGGTGAATTTATATAATAGGAATCAAACTCTACTCCAATATATTGTCAAAGACCAGCTGTATGTGTCCAAAACGGTAAATTCTCTCAATGCAAATGTCCTGAAGGGACAGTAGAGAGCGAAGACCGGAAGTGTGACTTGACCTTTGGAAGGATTTGTCAGGCAGAGATATCCACTAAGGATTCAAAAGGAACTAGAAGCAATTCCATTAAGTGTGATCAATTAGCTCCACTGTTTTGCATTGACGGGAGATGCCAGTGTGAAGATGACCTGAAGATTTATGACGAAGTAGAGAAACGATGCAGAGGCCTTGTAGGTTCATCCTGTACCCTCAATGACAACGAGGACTCGGGGTTCTGCGTGGATGGAGCATATTGCGATAAGTACAGAGGCTCGAAGGATAAAGGTCAGTGTAAATGTCTTCGTGGATATGTGGAAGCTACAAACAGAACATGTTACACAGAAGTTTAAGCTACTGTTTTAAATTATTAATTAATATTTATAGAACTTGTGTGTTTTGGAACTTGATTTTTTATAATAAAAATTTTGATTTATTCCATTAAAAGCGATAGTTAACATGAAATTTAAACTGTATACACCGAAGCAGCGCTTTTTGCTGCAGCAGACTTATTGGACCAGGAATTACCTGATGAGACGCTTGAACTTGAGCGATTGCTTGTTCCAGGAGATGAGTGGAAATGGAGACCAGTTCCTGACCTGAGCGAGTGTGTCCTGGAGAACTGGAAGATTTCACTTTGTCTTTCGATATCCTCTTTTAGTTTTTCCAGCTCTTGGTATTTCAAATTAGATATGATGTATTGGTGCTTCACAATCTTCCGGTAGAATATAATTCCAAACAAAAGAATCATGACGAGAACAGGACCCATGATGGCTGTGGCTGCTACAGGTGCCCATTTAGAGAAATACCTGAACTTTATCCAGCACATGAGGATGACGTCCAGCGTGAAAAGGAAAAGGGATGCGGTGTTGGCCAAAACCCACGAGATATCGATTAGCGTACTCATTTTGTCATGAGGAGATTGTTTGACCTCAGAAATCTTAGATAGTTTAGCTACAGCTTGAATGTGAGGAAGGACACATGTGGCAATTATCACTGCGATCATCGATGTTCCTACTAGCAGAGCTGTTGTCACTGCGAAGGATGTTAGAAGAATTGGATTTGAATCCTCATCGTTGATTTGAAGTTCTACAGTTGCTACCTGGGAATATGGGAGAAGTGTTTTAAGTTGATATTACAGACAGGATTAAGACAAATGATGAATGAAGTTTATTAATTACCACTGCAAAACCAGCCATGAATGATGCCATTTCTGCAACATTCGATAGCTTTGATTTGCTTAGTTGGAGTCTCCTCCAAGATAAATACTCTGGGGAATTTACTACAGTTTCCGGCAGTGTTTCAGCTGAGCTGCTCGTTTTCATTGTTAACTAGTGTATTTTAGTGTTTTTGAACAACTCTTAGATTTGCTTTCTTCTATTACATTTGCACTGGTGAATTAGTTAACTATAGTTAAAGTTTATTTGAGGTGAAAGAGTTACAATAAATAAGATAAGTAATTTAATTAATTACTAATTATTTTAAAAACACGATGCCAGTTTCACTATTGCCATTATTATATAGTCTCCCCAAGTTATGGGATTGAATTACGATGTACAATATTCAATCGTGGTTTGAATTCCGCGATACACACCTTAACCCAATCGTGAAATGATTGTGCATCGGGTATCGTATTTACTGTTGACGATAACAGTTGGATTATCTGTACGCGTGAGTATACGAGTGTGGTTATAATTATACGAACACTTCATACAGAAACTCAGATTTAAATTATCTTCACTCGTGTTTGTGATGTTCTCTCATTCACACAATAAATAACAGATCAACTAGCATAATGGATTTATGGACAACAATGGATTGAAAAATCTGTGGATTTTATAATTTTAGCATCATACAACACTAATATCACTTGAACCTGAAAAAGCAGGTGGTAAACTTAGTTGAGAGTCAATTTTCTTTTTCATTTCTTCTAATTCAACACATTTAGAATTCATGAGGGTGTACTGATGGTTGATGATGTTTCTGTAGAACACGATTCCAAAAAGAAGGATGAGAACGAGGACAGGAATCATTATTGCTGTTGCTACTATCGGTGCTGCTACAGTGAAGTATGTGAATTTGATCCAGCTTAGTAAGATGACGTCTACGGTGAATAGGAAGATTGAAATGGTGTTTGCAAGGACCCACGACAAGTCGATAAAGTACATCATTTCGTCATGTGGAGACTCCCGAGCTTCAACGTAAGTGGAGCCTAACTTGGCGACCACTTGGATGTACGGCAAAACGCAGGTGGAGATCATAAGGGCCAACATCGTTGTACAAACTAGAAGTGCTGTGACAACTGTAAACGCAGAGAGAAGGTACGGATTTGCATCATCGTTGATTTGGAGTTCCACAGTTGCAACCTTATTGAACAGTAAGTAAATGAAGTTTTTAGGTCGAACATGAAATGAATTCTATACTTAATTAACAGATTTATATACCACAGCAAATCCAGACATCAACGCGGAGATCTCAGTGATGCCCGATAACTTCGCTTTACTCAGGTGGAGTCTTCTCCAGGCCAAAAATTCTTCGGAATTTTGTTCTACTTTTCCCATTTTTATTAGGAGAATATTAGAAAGTCTATTCAGTAGGGTATTGAATCAGTTCGCAACTCATGATCAAAGAATAGTAAGGAACAAAACCTTGTGTAATAACAATACAGTTAATAACTACGCGTTAAGATGTTTGTTCGAGGATAATAATACTGACTTCTATTAGTACAGTCATAGTTAGTTACATAATATCGCTTAACGAAGTGGTGGAAGGTATTAAGTTTTGATCTCATATCAATACGGTAGGAGTACACACAGGAATAAGTAACATATTATCTCAAGCACAACAAAATTGTCTTTCTTGGTATATTAGTACACTCGTACATTCATGGACGATATTCGGCTCACAACGTGACTTATCTCCTTGAGCAGCAGATGCAGATGGTAATGGAATAATAACAATTTTTGGTTTGGATGGGATTAACCTCTAAACTTAATACGTACTAATTATCATTGTCAGTGTTAATAAATGGTAGAAACTTGTACATGTGAACCAAAACCGTTCAACATGTTCTCTTGTTAATATTATTGCCCCTTCTTTGCATGAAACACAGCAGATCAGGATCATATCATCATACAGACCAGCTTTGAAATGGATGCGGCTACTGTTCAATATTTAGGGAGAGACTGATATAATAGTTTTAGCCAAGATGAAATCTAATCTAGTCTTTACAATCTCATTCACATGCTAATGATCGGGGTATTAAAGAAAAGCATAATTTGAGTTTGAGGTGTTTACTAATTTATTGTAGTACATCCTTTCTTATTCTTTTCCAGAACGTGGAATTAATATATTCGCTCCATTGAGGAGCATAATAAATAACTTTCTGAAGTAAAATCACATGAAAATGTAGTACATAATAGGTACATTCATAATTTAAAAAAATAAGCTTTCAATTTGTAATTTAAGTTTTTATACATTCATATTTCCATTCACAGAGTGCTAGATCAGCTAGAAATAATTCAAGCACTTGCATAAACTTCTGGAGCACTACGACTGCTCCACATGCAACCTAAGTAATCTATTGGTCCTCATTGCAAGCAAAAAACTACTTTTCTTTAACATACATACGAAAACGAATTTTCGTGATAAACAAACATAAAAACTTCAAGTAACACAAATTAAAACATACATTATATATACACTTATCTGGAGTTCTACGTAAGAGCTAAAGAATGTTTGTCTTCCTCGTCAACTTCTATACTCCACACTGCAAAGTCGGTAATATCTGCACTGCTTCCAGTACTACCACTCATATGATTTCTTAGATCCTCCATGGAATTTAGGTCTTCAATAGCTCTCGACATGTTTTTCTTAATGGCCACAATAAGTTCACCATCGGATCCCATGTCTTCCTCCGTTACCCATGAATTAAATTCACTGAAAAAGCATGAAACAACAATTATCAATTTATAATTTGGACATAATATTTGTTTCAACAAGTAAAAAACATACTCAGCCCATTTCCACCATTTCACAAAAAATTTCGGTTGCAGCCTAAGACGTTTACGGTTATTTTCTCCGACTTCTTGTACGAACTGATAACACAGAAAGAGAAGTTTTTCAACGAAATAGACGTCCTCTGCAACCCGCGATTCATCAAGTTCTTCATCCTCACTAAGATCATTTCCGGAGACAATTCCACTTTCTCTCCTCACTAAGTCCTCATCCGAATCATCCGTATCATTCAATGCAGCAACAATTTTCTTTGTAGGTATTCTTTTCGTCCTAGTCATAGTCCTTTTTGCAGGGAGTTTCTCTGCTACGCTTACACTTCTTTTATTATACTTTCCAGTAGGAACTATTTCACTAATCACAGTCATATTGTCATCATCTGATTCGTCATCATCTAATTCAATTAGTGGTATAATTCTAGTTGATCTTTCACTTAAATCTTCTACTACACTTTCACTTCTATAGTTCCCGGAAAGAATGTCTCTAATTAGACTGGTCCCGTGTAATTCATCATAATTATCCCCATGAAGTATAGGACTCACATCATCCATCGAAAATGCACTTTCTTCAGAATTTTCAAGATGACTGGGGATGACAGGACGTATTATGTGCTGTGGAGGGACCGGGACTTCAGTGAAAGTAAGTGTGTACTTGTCTCGAGCTAATGCGATGCCTCCAATCGAAAAACTCACATCGGGAAATTCAGTTCCTAGAGGTTGTCGAGGATCCAAAGGACCAATCGACAAGGAAAAGTCTCCCATGGTCCACAAGTCTACACAAAACAAACGAAGACAAAACAATGTCAGTTGAATGTTGAAAATTAATTTATTAGAAAATACCATTTTTATTGTTTGAGCTTTACCTGAGTTGTGAAATTGTGAATGAGTGTCGTCCGCTGTTTGACGCTGCGGTGGTCCAACTGAAGGAATGCAAATGTTGTGCACAGAACGGCGCGTGTCATGCAAACTATTGCAAACCACGGAGACGTAGAGAGTTAGCGAGTCGGGCGAGTGGGAAGAAAGCGTCGGCTAGCTCCTTTATAATATTCTTATCTTCTAATCTTAGATCTCACTTTTACACACGTTAAATTCGGGAGGTTTTAAACACGTTTTAGTTATTCACTGGAATAAAATACCACAGTCCGCAGTTAGTTAAGCCGCTTTCACATGCACACATTGCACACTAATGCACAGTTTGTAAAGCATGCACAATGAAATCGGAAAGGCCAAAGAAACGGATTCTTTTACTTTCGTTGTTTTGAAGAATGCCTTCTCAAGCTGCCTCTCGTGGGACTGAAATAAACTGAATCTATCTTTCACATTAGACATAACGTTGATATATTCTTACTAAATGTATTTTCATGAGTACATTATAGGATTTTAGCTTGAAAGAAAAAAGGCAACGAGATGACTTTGTAATGTTAAAGTTGGGTGAGGTTGTGGACTATTGTTTCATTCATACGCATCCGGCCCGGTCTTAGAACTTTAGGAGTTTGATTTGATCCGAAGGAATATTGCATTTTTCATGACTATTCATTCATTCTGTCTCTGGCCACTAGACAATCCAGAACAGTTCTAGACGTTGTATTTGGGGTCTTAATAACTTTGATTCCAGGTATTAACGTGGATATCTAATCTTCATAGTTTTCGTATACGGGATGCTACTATTAAAATTTGTGTACCCTCTGAATGGAATGATATATGGGACTATTATAACTATAACCAACTTGTTTTACTGCTTGTCACTCTGAACCTATCGAAAAAATACTGGACATACTGGACAAACAGGTCTCTGTTAAGCTTCTAAGAAAATAAACACGATATAACGTTTGCTTCAATGCATTCTTTAATGTGTCATCTTCTAATGCGTTTACGAATGGTGGTTGAATTTTTAATTCAACAAAATACGGTATTGCCATTTTAACGTTAATGCACTCTGCCCCTGAGGGTCTCGGATAGCAATCTATAGATCCTCCACATTATTATTATTCTTACACATCTTCAGATCTTCACTTAATACAGATCTGCAGTGTGCCTGGCACCTGGGCACCACTTATATGCATGGAAAACATCTATTTAATATAATAGACGCTATTGAATTCGACAAAAAACAGAATGCGCATAAATTACAGCTATATTTTGTTGTGAAGCAGAGATGAAGTTACAGCACAAAAACAGTCTGTTGCACTGTTGCTTGCTACTCTCATCAGCTCTGACATGGATAAGACCTTGGTCAGAAGAGATTGACCACATAACGAGATATTCATGGATCTGTGATAAGAAGTTCATTCTGACAGAAGCAGTTGGTTTAACAGCAAGCAAGATGATCCTTCGTGTGATTGACATTGTCGTCGTTTTAGGGTTCTTTGGAACTGTCTCATTCTTTGTTTCCCTTCAATCGAACTTCAATTTGTATTGGGACTTGGCTTCCTCTTGGGTCTTTGAAGATGAGAGCCTTCCGTTGTATGACTTCATTGTGGGTGAGGCTGAAATGAAATTTGAATAGGTCTAATTAGCATGAAGACTTGAAATACGAATAAATGTAACGTGTAACATCTTAATACCCCAGTTGGAGCAGGTTCAGCAGGAGCCGTTGTTACCAACAGACTTTCCAAGTACAACAAAGTGCTTTTGTTGGAAGCTGGAGGCAATCCTCTATTCTATAATTCCATTCCTGGGATGGCTTGTGAAATGCTGGGAAGGCCTGAAGTCGACTGGAAGTATAAAACTGTTCCTCAAGACAATAACCAATTAGCTATGGTTCAAAATAGAAGTTCTTGGCCCAGAGGGAAGCTTCTTGGAGGAACGAGTAACCTCAATTACATGGTTTACATTCGGGGGAATCCTGAAGATGTAAAAATACTCAGGAAGCTATATTGACAAACCACTTAATTAAATAGGGCTACGAGAAGTTCAGTTAGTATTATTGTGCGTCTGTAATTTTATTGCAGTACAACAACTGGGCAAGACTTACGGGAGACGATTCGTGGTCTTACAAAAATGTACTACAATTCTTTAAGAAGTCCACGACTTACGCTGGAGACTTTGTGGACAACAGTAGGTTTCCCAAGTATTTTACACTATGGATTCGAGTATAGATGGATGATTCGGCATAGCAGAGGAACATTGCTTATGTGTGATTTGTATCTTGCAGAAGAACACCACGGAGAAACTGCTTATGGACATCTTCACGTAGAAAAGACACACTGGTCACCTTTGCGGGAATACTTCTTCGAGGCTGCAGCCGAGTTGGGTTTGAACCAGAAAGATTTTAATGGACCTCAATCCGCTGGAGTTGGAACAATTGAGAGGACCCAGAAGAAGGGAAAGCGATGGGGAACTTTTTTTGCATTCTTGAAGGATATCTTATCCAGACCTAATCTTACGGTGTCTCGATACTCACAAGCTTTAAAGGTACATGTAAACTTCAAGAAGAGTCTGTATGATGAATTATGTACACACGGTATGTTGTACGAAACGTCAATAGCACCTATTAATCTGAATGTGTATTATTTTCAACCTCAGATTAAATTAGACAAGCGTGGAAGAGCAGTAGGAGTCTGGTACTTGAGACACGGGAAAGTGAAGTATGCCAGAGCTTCCAAAGAGATCATTGTGAGTGCAGGGGCTGTAGAATCACCAAAGCTTTTGATGTTATCAGGCATCGGTCCAAAGGATCATCTCAAGTCTGTCGGGGTACTTGTCTTTCGTCTTAGAGCTCAATTATTCAATGATTGGATTTACGATTAATACAAGCTCCACTTTAATTTCAGGTAACGCCCAAAGTCGACCTCCCCGTTGGAAAGAACCTGTTGGATCATCTCACTGGAATGATCATACCGATAATTATCAATAAGCCTGAGTCTCTCATTCCACAACGGGACTTTGGACTTCATACTTTCACCGATTATTTTATTAGGGGTGTAGGTAAATTGAAAATGATAGTAAGTTCGAAATATTCTAAGCAATAACAGTGTAACGTGGATGTTGGTTTCTTCCCGTAGGACCGCTAACTATTCCTGGAGGGTTCCATTCTCAGATTTTCTGTTGCAGCTCACTAGCAGAATGCAACAAAACCAAAGAATGGCCGGATCTTCAAATATATTTATCTCCACTCGGAGTGTATGAGGGCCTTGAGAGAGATTTGAATCTTTTCGTTGCAGTACGCGAAGATATCATGAAGAAGTATTTAGACCCTCACAGAGGAAAGGATGCATTTCTAATTGCTCCCACTTTGCTCCTTCCACGAAGTGTGGGAGAGTTGAGACTGAAAGATAAGAATCCTTTGAGTTATCCGGTGATTGATCCCAAATACTTCAGCCATCCTGATGACATGAAAATACTTGTGGATGGTATTATTATAAAATAACAACTTTATATTAAAGCGAGTTTGAAAGTAGTCTCTTACGAACCCAATGCAGGAATGAAGTTTTCGATGAAAATTGTAAATACTAAGGCTTTCCAAAAACTCAACGCGAAACTTCCAGATGACCCTTTTCCAGGATGCGAATCACTGAAAGTTGGAACTGACGCCTACTGGGAATGCTATTTGAGACAATGGGCATTTACACTGTATCATCCAGTAATATTTCAAACTTCAATTTTCTAAATGTTTGACTTGACTTTATGAAAATGAACTTCTTAACCAAATTTGTACTTTGAACTAGGTTGGTACATGTTCCATGGGTAAAGGCAAAGGTGACCCTAAAGCTGTAGTCGACTCGAACCTGAGGTGATACTTTTAAAATACCTCTGAACCATTGAAATAATTTCCTAACACTCCCATCTTTTAACTTAAAAGGGTGCTTAACACAATTGGTCTTCGTGTAATCGACGCTTCCATTATGCCCTACATTGTAAACGGAAACACCAACGCTCCATCCATCATGATTGGAGAAAAGGGTTCAGATTCCATTCGAAATTACTGGGCTTCCCAATTCTCAGTTTGTGACAGAAGACATGAAGTGTTCTTCAGTTTTAAAAAGAATCTGAAGAAGTGCTTCTACTTAAGACAAGTTTAAACCAGATCACAACCAAACATTGTTTTATTTTTGTGTTACTATCAGGATGATTAAGTATCTGTCTTAAAAGGCCTGTCTTAATCTTTTAATTTTTACATCGTAACATTGTTCAAGAAATAAATATATCTTCAACTTTCGAAACCTTACAAACAGATGGGACATTTACAATTTTGTCATTTTGAGTTTTCACAAATTCTCGCCTACAGTGAGAAGTGCATAGAGAATGGGAGTAGTCACGTGGTGCCCATGTAAGGCGAGATCACCTTTGGTTCAAAACATTCAAACACACCACCTAATTGTTCAACAACCACACACACGCACTTCAACAACAAACAACTCACTTTGTTTCTCTCGTTTGTCTCTCTACTTTTCTAGTTTTATCAGCAACCTTATGTTTCCTAATTTTAAGAACTATTTCACCGCGTACGGAGATTTTCGAAATATTTAGTTGTTTCAAGGAAAGTGCCCAGAAATAATTAGTGGTACAAACTGTTGAAGGATTTGTAGAGAAAGGTGAACTTTTGTGTTGTTTGGGTGCCCGATTGTTCTAATGCTAAGATTATTATGAGAACTTGAGCTAATACTGTCATCGTCGGTTGGTGTAGTTTACGTGATATTATTAAGGGTATTTAAGATTAAGGGCTTGTGGAGACAAACAAGATGAGTTCTATGCAACTTGTGAAGGATGATGAAGGTAAAGAGAGTAGTTGTCATTTGAGTATTGAAGTTGTACAAGTGGTACAGGTATTGATTGACGATTTCGATTTGATTGTTGCAGGTCAATCGTATATTCCACCAAGTCAGCGTCCTGATGGAACATGGAGAAAACCGATTCGTGTGAAAGACGGTTACGTGCCTCAGGATGAACAGCCTGTGTATGTTAGTAAAGGTCGAAATCCGGAACCGGAAGGCACCCGGTACCCCGTTGGACTTGGACCTTCTGACATTTCTCAGTCAGGGAAGGGAGCTTTTTCTGTCGGATACTTTGACATAGGAAATTACACACCTACTGCTGCCATTCCGGGACTTAATTTCGTGGAGTCTTCATCTGGAGATGGAGTGGTTGGGACCAAGTCCAAGTCTAAAAAGAGTAAGAACAAAGGCCAAGGACAGGATGGATCGACGACGACTTCGACAACGACAACCAAGCAACAGGGTCAATCGGTGGCAGCAACATCGACAAGTGCTTCTTCTAAGTCTGCTTCATCTGGAGGTGAGCCAAGTCAACCTCAAACGGATCCCGTTAAGAGACTGAGAAATCTGAGAAAACGCCTGAAAGAAATTGAAGAGCTGGAAAAGAAAATCATGGCTGGAGACTTGTCAAATCCAGAAAAAGAACAGGTTTGGAATGAATATCAATTCAAAATGAATATGTTACAGCTTGAAAATAAGTTTATGTAGTGTTTTCTAGTGAACTTCTAAGATGTTTTTACTTTCTCCGGTTTTGTTATGTCGATTATTAACGGTAGGTAGGCTAGTTAAGTTGAGATTTATCCCAGTTTATGATCTCATCTGTCGCTGAAATTGTGTGACTGACTTGCGGATAAGTCGCTTTCGTTTTTACTTTTTACAAAGAATTTTCGAATCTCGATAAATTATTATGACTATCCTTGTTAAGTTGTGGTCTAAGTCAAATAGAATTAGCTAAGAAAAACTAGTGTTTTTTGATCTGTAAATAAATATTTTTGTACTGGAGCTCTAAAGTATATTGATTGGTTAATTGGCCATTTATTGAATCATTAGTATTTAGTACTATTAGATTAAAACAAGGTCATGCTAGTTTAATTACTGATAAGTAATTTTCTGCTTTCACCAAATACGCTGCTTACTTTCCGCTTATTGCCGTAAGATAAAAATAAAGTAGTAAAATACTAATGCTGGTATGGGGTTTTACAGCTGGAGAAACTTAAAAGGAAGGACGAGGTCCAGGATGAAATTGATGAATTGGAAAATCTCGTCTCTAAACTAAATGTCTCGTGATAACTCAATTAACTTCATTAGAAAGGTAAGTTAGGAACGTGGCAGGCATGTAAATGTTATAATGACGTCTCAAGAATTAAGGGTATTTGTCTGTAATTGTAATAAATGTTATAATATCCTTCATAAATTACCAATCGGGTCTTAATCTGTCACCTGTAAGTTGTTCATCTCATAATTTTTATAGAGATTCTAATAAAACAAGAGCACGTACAAAGCAAACGTTACATGAGGTATTTATATACTCAATCCATGAACTAGTTCATCGACAGCCTTCTTAAACCTCTAACGCATATTATTGTGTGTTTCGTGCAAGAGTTCATTAGTTAGTGTGCCTTCCAATCCAAAATGAACGTGGATCGTGAAACAGTTGGCGTTTTCGATTAAGTGAAGAGTGGAATTCATTTTACAGTTGTGCGCGGTTCTGGTTCCAGTAGCTTCACAAGAAATGACACTAAGAAAGATCAATTGTGGAATGAATGTGTTTTGCTTCCGTTTGTATAGGTTTCTGTAATGGGTCATCCTTGGACTTCGAATTATCGTCTTGAATGATCTCTGTAGTTCAGAGTACAACTCGCACCGCTGCATACTCCGGAACAAATACTTCCGCTTAGTTCGGTTCATATAGTGAACTGTGATGACATCTTTGTTTCCTGTGGACCGTGGATGTTAGTTATGTAATTGTCCTGTGACATTTTTCTTAGGTGAGGTAAAAAAAACTGGATTGATCTTTTCAGCTAAGTATGTATTTTCTTTTTATGTTATCGGTTAAAATACAATCTACAAGGTTAAAATGGCTAAAAAAATCATTTACATTTTGCACACTGCCTTTTGCCTAAAAAGCCGTTCTTTATGCTACTTTAATTCTTATCCACTTCGTGCCATAGTCATAATCATGTGGTTCTTCATTAATACATCTGATCTGAAGGACGAAATGTAAATGGATTGGATGTTACTTCTATATTGCTTTTGAAGTGCTACTATTCTAATATTATTTACAGAACTACTCAACTGCAGGCATGATAGTGATAGTTGTGCTTAGTTGTGCATCCTCATACTGAATGAGTACAAGTAAAACGTACCTTTGACGCTGATCACTTGATAACAACATGTTTTTAAGAATAATTGACCTTATCGTACTGCTAGCGTTTTTCGGAACAATCCCATTTTTCCTCGTTATTCAACATAATGTCAACCTGTATTGGGATTACTTCGGTTCATTGTTTCAAGATGAAACCTTGCAAGTTTATGATTTCATCGTGGGTAGGAAGTCAAAATTTTACATGATTATTTTAAACCAATAAGTTATTCGGTAGGTGAGGACTTCAATCATTAACATTTCACCATACTCTATCAGTCGGCGCAGGATCTGCAGGTGCAGTGGTTGCCAACCGGCTTTCAAAGCACAGCAAAGTTCTTCTGTTAGAAGCTGGAGGTGATCCGCTGTACTACAGTTCCATACCTTTGCTGGCTGCTGGACTTCTAGGTGATCCAAAATTTGACTGGGGCTACAAAACTGTTCCGCAGAACAATTCGCAAATTTCGATTGGTCATGAGAGGCGAAGTGTGTGGCCACGGGGCAAGAGCCTTGGAGGCTCATCAACTCTCAATTTCATGATGTACGTTCGAGGAAACCCTAACGATGTGAGATTTTTTACTTAAAAAAAGAACTGCATATTCAACTTGAGGACATACCTCATCGTATATCGTATCTATCCAAGGTAGTATGACCGCTGGGCTAAGCTTTCAGGGGATGATCAGTGGTCGTACAAAAATGTGCTTCCATTTTTCAAGAAATCCATAAATTACAATGGCCACTTTAAGGAAAACGGTATTAGATATATAGTTTAGAGCTAAATAGTTACGATTCCAAATCACGGATTTTGTACCTCTGTTCACAGTGGAACATTATGGGACGAATCCTTACAAATCTATGAATATTGAGTCTTCCGAGTGGCATCTTTATAAAGACACATTCGAGAAAGCTGCGGAAGAACTGGGACTCAAATTTAAAGATTTAAACGGTCCTCAAACGGAAGGCTATGGAATATTCGAAAGAAACCTAGATAATGGAAAGAGATCGGGAACTTATCATGCTTTCCTTCGACCCATTTTAAACCGACCAAATCTAACAGTATCTAGATATTCTCAAGTTCTTAAGGTGATGAATTTAGTAACTGAGAAGTAAAACTGCTTCAGTTGGATTATAAGGCAAATTATGAACAGATAAAGATGGGTAAACGAGGACGAGCGGTAGGAGTTTGGTACCTCCGTCATGGAAAGATCAAATATGTCAGAGCGTCAAAAGAAATCATTGTGAGTGCTGGATCTGTCGAGTCTCCGAAGCTCCTTATGTTATCTGGCATCGGACCTAAGAACCATCTCAAAGAAATCGGGGTTCGAAAAAACAGAACTTCGAGATTAATTTTAATAAAATGTTGCAAGGTTTAATTTCTGTACAAATCGTGATTTGAAACTAGGTAACTCCTAAGGTGGACCTTCCTGTTGGAAAAAATCTTGTAGATCACGTTGCATCCTATGTATGCCCCCTGCCTATTGATTCAAAATCTTTCATAGCAGATAGAGATTTAGGATTGAAGTCTTTATTTGATTACTTTATCAAAGGATCTGGTAAGATTAATAAGAGATGGTAGTTTACTGGAAAGGTCTTGGAATTTTTATAAGAGTCTTTGGATTCCTCAAGGTCCTTTTACTGCTCCAGGATTTGCTTCTTCTGTTTTATTTAAATGTTCATCTCTTGTTAAATGCAATGGGACGAGAGACTGGCCGGATATTCAGATTATATTTGCACCAGCAGGAATTCATGGAACATTTCCCCAGGACATGGAAGCAATGGTTGGAGTTGATTCGACAGTTATGACGGATTATATCAGTCCGTATATTGGTAAAGATGGAGTCATGCTTGCAGTTATTTTAAATCAACCCAGAAGTGTCGGAGAATTGAAACTTAGTAGTAGAAACCCTTTGAGCCAACCTTTAATTGATCCCAAGTATTTCAGTCACCCAGATGACATGAAGATATTGGTCGAAGGTATTCCAAAGATTAGCATAGAACTGTAATTCAATCGAGTTATTCAGCATAAATTATTTCTCGTTTAGGAATTCAGTTTGGAATGGACTTAATTCAGACCACCAAAGCTTTCAAGGATATAGGTGCCAAAGCCCCAGAGTCTCATTTTCCCGGATGTGAAAAGTATCAATTGCTCAGCAATGAATATTGGGAATGTTATGTTCGACATTGGTCATTTACGATGTATCATCCGGTCAGTTACATGCTTCAGGAATACCAGAACTGCTTCATTCTTAAGGGACAGCTTATTGAACGTGAATTAAATGATATTTAGGTGGGGACATGTGCCATGGGTCGGGGAAAGGGAGATCCTAAATCAGTAGTGGATTCAAGTTTAAGGTAAAGAACTATTGAATTTTATGTCAGTGTTTCATTGATTTACTGGTTTCTTCAACTTAATTTTTCTGAAAGGGTTGTTGATACCATTGGTCTTCGAGTCGTTGATGCATCCATTATGCCCACGACTGTAAATGGAAACACTAACGCTGCCTCAATAATGATTGGTGAGAAAGGTGCAGACATAATTCGAAACTACTGGGCCCAACAATTTTCTGTTTGCGATCGGAAGGAAGAAATATTTTTAAAGCTGGGACGAAATCTTAGACGGTGTTTTTATTCAAAGCATATTTGATTTCTTATTCAGTGGTAACTTATAAAATATAACTTTTGATTGATAAGTATTGATATTTTAGTCTCAATTTTCTGTAGATTTCTGTAGATGAAGCGCCCTAGTCGGTGTTTCAATAAAATTGCATTTATTTCATTTCTTATGCATGCATAGTTCACTGTGATGTGTGATGTGTCATCAATGCAATAAGGACGCACTGATTCAGTTTCATATTTTACGTTGATGTCTTTACTCATTCTTTTATTCTTGATGATCGTTTATTAGCACAGTGCAAGATAAGCTGTTAGTAAAAGTCCAGTGATTAATTGTTGGGGAATTTGCAGTATCCTTGCTGGCTGGCCTTCTTGTCTCTCTTGAACAATACAACAGTCACAGTTGCAAGTCTCGTCCAAGAGAAGATTGCCATCATTCTTGCAACAGACCATTCTGTCTTGCACAGAATTTCTAAAGTCATAGTCTGATGGAGGAGCGAATAAGATTTCTCGGGAATTTTTGGAGTCCACCGTAGGCAAGAGTTCCACATTCTTTTTCCCTAGATGAAGTCCTATAAAGAAGTCTTGTCCACCTTTGGATGACCTAATTCTTATCCATACTGATTTCTCCATGTGAGACTCCATATAGGAAAAATCATCGTCAGGAATGCAGACGAATTCCAAGTCAAAAAGAGACAATCTTTGCACAGGAATCTTAGAAACGTTAACTATCTTCAGGAGTCTTCTCTCGTTCTCAGCAGTATGGCCACTTAACGCGAACACCCTTAGGAGTTTACACTCTTCTACAACGCTGCAGTCGAATTCCCCACAGCTTAGCGATAAGTTTTGAAGGTACAACGCTGTGAGAGTATTTGAATTGCGCCGGATGGGCTTCTCGTAGCATTTCCAGTTCATATTTTCCAAGTTGCATTTCAGTTCTTGAATTGTATCTGGCTTACTACTGCTCAACATGAGAACACAATCTTTCTGCTGGTGCAGTTGGTGTCGTGGAACGCTCATCTCCAAACCTTTAGTGAGTGCTGTGCTATTTTTTGCCGGATTTAACTCCAAAATCCATTTAGTCATTTGCAGTGGTTGAATGAAAGTCAATGACATTTTGGTCACAGGCTTTTGAGATATGATTCCGAACATTTCTGATGTCACAGAAGGTGAAATCTGAACTAGCTGGGTTGCTTCAGGAGAAACTTCAAAAATCTCTTGCGTGTACAAACTGAAATATTTCAGTGAAGGGAATTTCCTCAAGATGAGATCAGCGATTTCGGATGGAACGAACACATGCTGAGTAATCTTCAGTTCTTTCATGCACTCAGGACGGGAGAGAAAGTTGAGGTAGCAAAGGTTATCTAAGTGAGTTATCAAGCATTTTCGAACAGTGACTGTCCTTATCCAGGTGAAGCTGTCTGATGATGTGTCTAAGACTACTGGCAACCCTACTCTGTGGTCAATGTCCATACGTACAGATTTACATACAAGTCGGAGGCTGAGGAGATCTTGGGTATCCAGAAAGGACCATATTTTACAACGGACCTGTGCCAAGTCATGGGCGCAGTATTAATAACTTCGCAAAAATTAAAATGGATTTGTTTCTCCTGAATCATTGACAAACCTTTTGAGGTAGTTGAACTAAACCTTTGACTTTAAATTGTTGGTTGGCATTAAATGCTGTTTTAACTTCGCGTACATTACGGCATCCTGAAATTAAACGCTAAAGTTTTATAAGCTCTGTGAAGCAGACATAGAAGTGTGTACGCTTTTCTTGCAAGTAAGAAGATAAATTATTAATTCATTACCATCTCCAGCTTCATCTATGCGTCCAGGTCCACCTAATTTCCAAACCGAAACCTTAGACGCGATTCTTTTGATGTTATTAGCCAATCCAGATGGATTTTGGATATGACCTTCAATTATCTGTTCGACACAAGCAACAGCAATGGATGACGCTTGACTAGGGATTTCGACGAGCAGGTCATTGATAGCATCGGAGTGCATTTTGATGTAAAGAATGACGTCCACCACTGTCCCTTGCAGCGCAGCTAGGTGCTAGAAATGTTGATTTGCATCAGATTGTGGAGTGTTTTGTGACCTACAAAACTCCTTTCCCTGAAACCCTGGGAAGTCTTTTCATTCTACTATGCTAACAAGGATAAGGTGATATAAAAGAATTTCCATAGATTTCGATCTTTCTTTGTCTTTGAAACCGAAATCAAATGGGCCATTGATTCAATAAATTGAATCTAAAACACGAATGCAGTTCTGGCGAATTCTAGCCGACCACCTGAAGGTTTTCAAGAAGAAATAAACAGCTTAAATTATGTAGCGTAAACCTATCAATGAATAACTCTTGATTTATTGCGTATAGATTACATTCATTATGAATTGAGTTCCATTTTAATCTGATACTTTCCTCAATAGAACTTGATCATAATCAAATCCAATGGAGTATTGCCGAAATACGAATGTTATTTCACACCATTTTCTCCATCCTCATCTTGATAATAAAACTGGTCGTGAAATTCCCAGTCAAGATGTTGCGATTGCGAATGCCTCCGGAGGAATCCCCGTTGGCAATCTTGGCATTTGGCAATGAAATGACGAAAAGGCACCTTGGCTGTGATCTTTGTAAATGTCAAATTCATCCACCACCGACCACCACCACCATTCACAATCCACATCCTCACTCAATTTCCCTACTCTTTTATATCAACTCTACTTTTCCTCTCTATAATATTTTATTTACTCACACCATTCAACCACAATCTACCTCAGAGATAGCACGAATTTATCAGTTTAATTAATTTTTTAAGTGTTCAATTGTTCATTCACTGGACAGGCCAGTCTGACTTTAAGTGGCAGGAGACGAAACACTCGTTAATAGGTACGTCGCACCACTTTATACCAAAGGGTGAGTAGCCGGTGTTTTTATTAGGTGTTTTGAATTTGTTATTTTTGTCTTCTATTAATTTTTTATTAAAATTTTAGGAAGCAGTAGCTAACGATGGGGTCGAAAGGTGGTTCTAATCCGTTTGCTAACCTTAAGACATCTCTTGATGTTGGAGGAGTGTCGTACTCGTACTTCGACTTGAATAAACTTGGAGCTGCGACTTACGGTTTGTTTATAAGCAATTTTGATTTTATCCAACAAGTTTTTGGGTTTCAGTTTACTTTTGTTTTATTCAGATAAGTTACCGTTCTCGATACGAGTTTTGTTGGAATCAGCAGTGAGAAATTGCGATGAATTGCAAGTTCTGAAATCTGATGTGGATAAGATTTTGGCCTGGGAAGTCAATCAAAATGACCCTGCTGGAGTTGAAGTCCAGTTTCGACCATCAAGGGTTATATTGCAGGTACTGTACTCAATTGTTTATTGTGTTTGATTGGGAGAATAACGGGTAACCAGTAAAGTAGAGATACATATATCAAAAATATGAATTCTTCTCAGGATTTCACCGGGGTTCCAGCAGTCGTTGATTTGGCTGCGATGAGAGATGCTGTCCGCAGTATGGAAAAGAATCACGAATTAGTTAATCCTGTTTGCCCAACAGACCTTGTTATTGATCACTCGGTCCAGGTGGACTTCTATGGAGCGTAAGATATGCAGTGAAATACTACTGATTGCTGAAATATTGAGCCCGCTGTAAATGAACGTGAATTATTTCAGCAATGATGCTTTGGAAAAGAATCAGGCTTTAGAATTCGAAAGAAATCGAGAACGATTTATGTTCCTTAAAGTAAGAATTTCATATAGTTATCAGCCAGATCAAAACGCTGATCGTTACATAATTGTAACTAATTGATATTTGTTTTATTGGATGTAGTGGGGGGCCAAAGCTTTCAAGAACATGCTTATCGTCCCTCCAGGGTGTGGAATTGTGCACCAAGTAAATCTGGAATATTTGGCTCGAGTTGTATTCAATGATGAAAACCAGACCGTGTATCCTGACTCTGTTGTTGGAACTGATTCCCACACTACTATGATAAATGGATTAGGAGTTCTGGGCTGGGGTGTTGGAGGAATTGAAGCGGAAGCTGTAATGATGGGCCTACCGATGTCAATGGTACAATCAATATGCTTATCAATTATGTCGTATCAATTATGGGAAACTAATGTAACGAATGATGGAACAGGTTTTGCCTAAAGTTGTTGGGTACCGACTAACAGGAGAGATGAGCCAGTTTGCGACCTCCACGGATGTCGTCCTTACTATTACAAAAGTATTTAAAAAACAATACTTAACCCACGATCAATCTTCCACTGTCTAGTTTAATTTGATTTCTACGTGTCTCTGCAGCACCTTCGTCAAGTGGGTGTGGTTGGAAAGTTCGTAGAGTTTTTTGGCCCTGGAGTAAGCAAATTGTCCATCGCTGACCGAGCTACAATCAGTAACATGTGCCCTGAATATGGAGCAACCTGTGCTTTCTTCCCTGTGGATGACATGACAGTTCAATATCTTCGGCAGACAAGTACTGTAGATTCAATGTAATTTTTCAAATCAGGAGTCTAACCATAAAATGGATTTCTCTTAGATCGAGGAGAAAAGACGATTGCTTACATAGAAGCGTATCTCAAAGCTGCAGGATTATATCGTGATTATGCAAATGCTCAACAAGATCCCGTATTTTCTGAGGTATTTACCATAGCCAATTTTACTATAGATTTTACAATAATCAGAAAGAGAATTTAAATGATAATTTTGTAAAGGTTCACGGATTGGATTTATCTACTGTAACTTCATGCATGAGCGGACCTAAGCGTCCTCATGACAGAGTTCCTGTCACGGAGATGAAGGCAGATTTTCAGCAATGCCTAACTGGGAAGGTAATATCATTTGAGATTTTCTAATAGAAATGAGAGTCGAACTTGAAGTATTTTTAGTGAAACGATGTGGATTGTCGTAATGTGAATTTACAGCTCAACGTAAAAAGTTAATCTATCTGCCTAACTTTGTAAACTTATCAATTAACTTGCTTAGATATTGTCTTTCTAAGAAAACACACTCGTTTCAACTGAATCAGGAATGCGCGTTCCTTTCACATGGTGCTTGAAACCTATCAGATATTGATTTGCAAAACTAGTATACAGTATTATAATTTTTCACCTATCTCTGAACTACTGGCTTGTTGAATCTTGTAGAATATATAGAGCGTTTGAAGAATGTTTCAGTATGAGCGTGAGTCGAGTGTTCGATCTAGTCATGATTGAATTACATGAAACTAGAAAGTCACCCAACGCGTGCTCAACCTACTTTGTGGGGCCAAGAGCTCGATATTCCTCTAGATGATTTTCCGTCTTCAGTTATCAGCAGGTCTTACGCTTGGAACTGGCTCTTGATCCGACATCAGATCCTCAAGAAGCGTATTGAAATCGATGCTGCATGAGACAGAAACGCCCAGCTATTGTAGCTTTATGAATTTCATGCCAAATATAGGCAGTAACTCTCATATAAGCTAAAAAGAAGGGTATTCCTGTCTCAAAATTAGGTTGATTTCGAAGTTCTTCCTGTTGAGTTCCAAATGAGTATTGTAGGTATTGTATTTGATGAGAAGCTTACCCGATACGCA
Source organism: Isotomurus palustris (assembly GCA_034696625.1). NCBI lineage: Eukaryota > Metazoa > Arthropoda > Collembola > Entomobryomorpha > Isotomidae > Isotomurus > Isotomurus palustris. The sequence goes on along the minus strand of JAQGAD010000413.1, from coordinate 9,859 downwards.
GGATGAATCTACCCGGTGAGAATGAACGTAACTCATACCGGGTAGCTCAACCCCTGTGTCAGATAGCTGATAACTGATAGGCAGCGTGTCTAAAAAGATAAACGAATTTGAAAAATGCTACAGAATAACGGGCAAAATTTAGTCTTTACTGATGAGCTTCCAGTCCTCAACTGACCTTCTTGTGCTCGAAAGTCACTTTTATATGGGAGCACTTGGCGTGCATTATTTTTCATTTCTAAGATGCGTCGGGTACTCTGACTCAGTTTTCAGCCAAGGAGAAAGCTTAGTCTTTTGTTGTGTATGGAAATTCTCCGAAATATACATACAAGGAAGTTATTTTTTAGAACAATTGACATACTTTTTAAACAAAACTTTTCAAATTTTTCTAAAAGGAATTTTTTAACAACAATGGCTTGAGAACTGAGAACCTTTCTTTCGCTGCTATTTTTAGTCGAGAGTCGAGGGACTTGAGGATTTAGTTGTGCAGTAAAACATTTACGGATCAAAGTTTAGGTACCTGTGCATTCCCACGAAAGCCAGTGAACGTTAAGTGATCCAGTCTGATCCGCATGACTAAATTATACACGAGAAATATGTTAATGTTAACTGTAAAAGTCACCGGACATTCAAATAGGCTGAAGTCCAAAGCAACAAGTAGCGATGCAGTGATAGATAGCTGTAAGACTTTTCTTCTTGGAGACGTGAAGCATTCATTATTCAAATTTTCAACTTGTACTTTTGTATATTTTCTTTCAAACCTACAGACAATCAATTCAGTTCATGGAAAATAAACATCTAATACATAATTGAATTAATTACGATGAAATTTGCTTGTAAACCTATTGAGGATTGAGGAAGAAATTAATGTGAAAGGACTGAGGTCATGTTAAAAATACGAAATATGTCTGACTGTAATAATCTAAAAATTAAACCTATCGCTTTTAACCACCGTGTCTGACAGTCGTTTGGTATGTTTGGAAACCTTTCAGATTGGGTTCAAAGGCTATGGAGTCCCTTCAGACAAGTTATCCACAACCGTTCCATTCGTTTTGGAGAATCAAGAGTACACCATAAAACATGGATCAGTTCTCATTGCTGCCATTACTTCTTGCACGAACACCAGCAATCCCTCGGTCATGTTAGGGGCTGGTAAGCTATAAAACAAAAATTTTTGGATTGTTTGCATATACATGTGGATTATGGATGGTCTGTCGGTGTCTGTCGCCTGTGTGCTGCCAACTGCATGCATACTTCTTGTTAGATTGTGATAGGGCAGACTTACTCAAACTTATGTATGTATTAACTTTGGACTGCTCATTAGAAAGTTCAAGTCGGCCTATGCACTTAGCTTAAAATGCAAGTGTGAATCACAAAAGACTTTATTGTAGGGAAACTTCTTCTTTTGTCTATCTAAGACCGGTCTAAAGAATGATGTGTTCTCTTTAGGTTTACTAGCGAAAAAAGCGGTTGAAGCCGGTCTGAATGTGGCTCCTTACATTAAGACCAGCTTGTCTCCTGGAAGTGGCGTCGTGTCTTACTACCTTAAAGAAAGCGGAGTTATCCCTTATCTAGAGAAACTTGGATTCGATATTGTTGGCTATGGATGCATGACTTGCATCGGAAATAGTGGACCACTGCCTGATCCAGTTGCCGAGGCTGTTGAAAAAGTATGGATGGTGACTTCAATGCAACTTATCGGATATATGATTGATGATTAAAGGTAGATTTATTTTGCATTCACAATGATAGGGAGACTTGGTATGCGCTGGCGTCTTATCTGGAAACCGAAATTTCGAAGGACGTATTCATCCTCATTTACGAGCCAACTACTTAGCTTCTCCATTGCTAGTAATAGCTTATGCAATTGCTGGAACCGTAGATATTGACTTCGAAACTCAGCCTATTGGTAGGATACACTTTGCAATAAAAACCAATATGGATGATGATAACTATAAACTGTTAATATCATGACCATACAGGAAATGGCGAAAATGGAAATCCCGTCTTCTTACGAGATATCTGGCCACTTCGAAACGAAATTCACGCTGTCGAACAGAAGTTCGTCATACCAGCAATGTTCCAAGAAGTATACTCATCTATTCAAAGCGGAAACCAAAGATGGAATGACCTTAAGGCCCCTGAAGGTTTGCTTTACCCCTGGGACGAGGCATCTACTTACATTAAGAACCCTCCATTCTTCGAAGGAATGACGCAGGTACTGTAATTTCCCCCCTTTAACTGTCTATCTTGAATTGTTTGGAAATTTTAATTTTTTATATAGAATTTGCTGCCTGTGAAACCCGTTTCTGAAGCATACGTATTACTGAATCTGGGCGACTCCGTCACAACTGATCATATCAGTCCAGGTAGGTAAAAGAGCGTGTAAAAAGTACGTGGTGCTAATACAAGCACGTTTCTATAAGTTTTCTATATTTTTGGCAGCTGGAAGTATAGCTAGAACAAGTCCTGCTGCCAGATATTTATCTGAACGAGGGTAATTGACTCAACTTATTGCGAACTGCGAAGTATGATACAAGTAAATACTCACTCATGTTTTGTATCCTTGCAGGCTGACTCCAAGAGAATTCAATTCTTACGGGTCAAGAAGAGGAAATGATGCTGTAATGGCGAGAGGAACGTTTGCTAACATTCGACTTGTGAACAAATTGATAAGTAAAGCAGGACCAAGAACTCAACACTTTCCTGATGGAGAAGAGGCGAGTTTTACATGGCCTTTAGATACCTTTTGTTCGTTCAAACTGTATTTTATATCAATATGATTACTACACAGATGGACATTTACGATGCTGCTGAAAGATACATAAAAGAAGGGAAACCAGTGATCATTTTAGCTGGAAAAGAATATGGTTCAGGATCATCTCGAGATTGGGCAGCCAAAGGTCCATATCTCCTGGTATGCCACTACTTACATGCAACTAGAATACTTTTACTACAATAATTTACATAAGTAATCTTTTAATTTATGTCAGGGTGTGAAAGCAATTATTGCTGAATCCTACGAAAGGATTCATCGCTCCAATCTTGTTGGAATGGGAATTCTTCCATTGCAATATGCGGAAGGACAAAACGCGGAATCCTTAGGTCTCACGGGCAGAGAGACATACGACATTCCTATTTCGGACGACATTCGTCCAAAGCAACTTATTGAAGTGCGGGTGAGTAATTCCGAATCCATTTTTCCTTTCAGTTTAATATTATATTAATGCAAATGCGCTAGAAGAAACTGAAATTGCGTAAACTAAACTCTATCGTGAACTATTGTAGGCATCGTCTGGAGTTACTTTCACCGCTATAGCCCGAATCGACACAGAGGTTGAAGTTGCATACTTTCGCAATGGAGGTATCTTACCTTACATGGTTCGAAGAATGGTAGCAGCGAATTGAGCTGAGAATGATACAAATTCATTGGGAGTTTAATAGCTTGATCAGGGATTACTGGTGCATTCTTTCTTGAAATAAAATAAATAGATTGGATTTAATTTGTCTGTGCCTTAATTATGTGTGTATCTTCATTTACTTAATTTGCGTGGGTAATAATTTTAATTGCGATCCTATCTTGATAGGCAATCTAATCTATAGTAACCGGTGCACCAAGAATCTACTACTATTAAGGCTATTCGTTTTTAATTCTTATCACTCAACCTCGTACAAATTAGTCAAAATGAGACCATCGGGTTTAGGAATTTAGATTATTCTTCAATAATTTCATAACGATGAAATAATTAGAACTACGCATACTATGCATAAAGGTACGAATAAAAGAGATCAAATAATATTGTGGTCACAATTGCGCTTTGTTGCAAGTAAGTACTTTATTCCGGTGTACTGCTGAATAATATTCGTGTTTTTAAGCGCGTTTTTATGCGTGTAATATATCTTCCAATTTTTGATATACTTCGGTTATATGTATATTTCCATAATTTCTTTCACACCTTTTTTTAAATTGTGAAACCTAAAAGTGATAACTTGCGAGAGGTCTCATGAATGCTTCTGTGACTGGACCAGGTGCTCCCCTTGCCAAATCACGTTGCACTTTAGCTTTCGCCAGAACCCCTTCCAACCACATTCCCAGTCCTTTCGGGGGCTGTGCATCCCACTTATGAGTAGAAATTATAGGTCGAGTACTTTTGTCGCTGTCCTTACTGCCTTCATTGTACCTCGTCCCGTGAGTTACACCCCCAGCAAGCAGTTGTTTCATTCTCCACGAAGGAACCTTCTTGCCCCTCCAGTCTTTATGCATTTGCTCGTTCTTTGAAAGACGTCGCTTATTCATCACTAGTTCCTTGTACAGCGCGTTCATGCCCTCCTTTTCCTTTCGACGCACTTCTTTATCCGCTTCCGCTTGACGATTGACCTTCTTCGCTTTCGCTTCGTACAGACGCTCCACCCATTCGCTTTTCTCCGAGTTATTCTTGCGCGAAATGGATTTTTCGGGAGTTGTAGCACCTCTCCCATTCTGTGGTCTTTCATACAAGATTTTTATATCGGTTTTCCCTATAAGATTTTCGGCAGCTTCCTTGGATTTATTGGCTTGGCTGGTGCTTCGTGGGAACTTTGGAGGTGTCCAGTTGTCTTCGAGATGCGATGTCATCGTCTTGGGAAGGGGAATCGGGTCTCTAGTGATGTGCGTTGAGGCAGGAACATGTACTCCTGACACTCGAGATATCGCGTCTATAAAAGGCATTCAAGACTTTGAGCACTCTGATCTAAGAATGATTATTTCTTGCGTTAGTCTAAATACCTCTACGCTTCTTTTGACGCTGCTCTGTTGTCCCTCGTCCACTCATCGAGTCCAATTCCGACGCTGTCAAAGGCTTTCCAAAACACGCTTCGTGCTTCTTTCTTAGTCTTTCCATGGAGCGATCAAGTCTTCTGCGTTCATGATTCGTGTGTGGAAACTTACGCGATACGTATTCAGAGACCTAAAATCCCAAATTGCACATGAGAGTTTGACGCATAAACAGACTCAGAAGATTGTGCATCATATTAAGCTCATAGACATCAAAAATCTAGTAATCCGCTTTAGAAAAGTGTGACACGCATCAATTATCCCTACAAAAGTTTCTAATCACGTTACACTCTCGTACAAGTTGCTACTTGATTTGGCTTGTAATTGAGTCGTTGAAATCCTCAATAAAATTAAAGAATAAGTAATAAGTAATCGTGTTAAAGAAATGAGAAGAGAGATAGTTTCAGCACCATTTGGTCTCATTCTTCTTCCTGGGAAAGCACCCACCTGAATCACACACACACACCATATCACGTCCTATAGGAAAGACAGAGAGGAAAGAGTTTCTCTTCCTACTTTTCTCAATAATACCAACATCCCTCAATTCCCTCATCACTTCCCTTTATTCTTCTCTACCTCAAAATTATGATTAATCCCTGGAAAAGCGTGATGAGTGTTTGCTACAAATTCAAGCCAATCTTCATTGTAAATGAATATTGTAAGCTCTACATTCACCCTCCCTACGCTTTCCTCTTTACAATGAGAGAATCAAAGAGTTTCAAATCTCCTTAGCCAGCTATTCACACCTACTCCTGTTGTACTAAGACTGCATCTTTAGAAGATGACTAACACATGCGTAATAATAATAATTAAATTGCAGAGATTCATCGTATCACATTACCCTTGCAGAAGGAGCTTTAACTCCCAACTGCTTCTCTTCTGCTTTCCTTTGGTAAACTAGTTTTGAAATCATCTCTTCTGTTTCCAAATATCCTTGTCTAATTTTCCTATGCCACCACGCGGGATCGCGGTGATCACTGCGTTGTGTGGTATTCGAATCATCTATGGCCTTAGATGTATTTGGTTCTGCATGTCTTGAAGATTTAGAAGCTGAATGTGTCGAATGTCTTCTTGCTTGACCTTCGTCAACACTGGAGTGAGGGCGAATGATACTGTTATGATTGTTCTCGAAAGCTTTATCAAATTCTGTCTTAATCCCCACCACGTCTTGTCTGTTTTCTGTTCGAGAGAACTGGACTTTCCTATCTGAATTTTCTCGTTTACTTTGAATGAATCTCTCAAATTCATTGACTACCATCCGAGAAGTTACGTAATCTTTAGGGTCGAGCGTTGTCCGAATTTTCTTAATATCTGAAAGCACGTCTCTAGTTGCCCCAGATCGGTTTTCTGCAGCTGCTGATTTTGTCCAGCGTTGGATTCTGTCCAAACGCTCGGCTTCTGTTAATGCTGGAGCATCTTTTGTGAGTGCCGTGGCTGCCCTCATACTTCAGTTTAGGTAATGATTATTACAACGTAATATTTAAGTAGTATATTATTCTATGAGTGCATAATAGTTCCGGTGGAGTTTATATAGAGTTCATAGACTTGCCCGTGAGGGTGTGAAGTTGTGAAGTACGAGACGACTGTTTGTTACTGGATGTGGATCCCTGGACAATTCCATGACAGCATGTATGGATTCGGAGTATAAAGAGGCGAGGAGAGACGAGACAGGCAGATTGGTGTTCATTCATCACTCCGAAAAAGACTCACCTTCTTCCTTAGTCATCTTTCTCTATCAGTTGTGGCCAACCTAACCAAAGACTCCACTTGGTGTTGTACTGACTGATAACATATCGTTATTAAATCATAATTATTATCCTCAAACTAATTAATTTATTGTGGTCAAATTAATATAAAGTTAACCAAGTTAAAGTTGTAAATAACTGTGTAACCATCAGATAATTAATTTTGTTTTGTTACACTGTTTGTGGTTGTCTCGTTGAGACTTGCTGTCTACTTTGTATATACTTTCTTGAAGAGAAAGTTGTGTGGGGTACTGTGAGACTTGCTTATCTTTTAATATCTTATCGGAAGAAATGACGGAATCTAGTCCGACATCAAGTGACGAGAAAAGTCACAGCATCACTCCAATTGCACCTACTTTGGGTCCTTCTAATCCCAGAGATTTCTTTGCCCGTTTATACGAGTCGGACACGCCTTCTACATCTTCACATTTGAAGAATGAAGACGTGACAGCACACGTTGTTACCTCAGCGTCTAATTCAACGGAACGTGTAGATGAATCTCCCGAAGGGTATTACCAACAAACACCTTCGTTTGATGCGGGTCTTGTGGCCAGACATCTCCTTGTCTCAAGATTGCAGTCTTGGGGGCTACTCGGATCATTTCCAGAACTCGGTTTACCTTTGCCACCAGCTTTCACCAACTTTCGTAAGTTTGCTGCATAAACTATAAACATAAATGGGTAGGTGGGTGAGGTCTTTACACAGCCACAGATGAGTAGCTCACCTTTACGAGTCCCCAGATACCCCAATTCATTATCATTAACTGTGGAATGCCTAGCTAGTCTATTTAGCGGTACAATGATGATTACTGTAATTAATTACTGGGCACTTAATTACGGTTAATTAGTAATTACTATTAGGAAGCATGTCACATAACAATGATATTGAGATTAGGAGATAGAATGTGAGATAGTTGGAGTATCAGGAAGGAAGGAAGGTACGTATCATAATGTTGTATGTGCCATTCGATCATCCCCTTCGTGAGAGGGTGGGCTAAGCAGAGATGAAAATGATTGTTGCATGATGATGAACTCGGAGAGAGAGAGAGAAAGAGTGTCGAATGTGGCTACTTTCCCATAATGTGCAATAAGTGGTGGTTAAAGTGGATAAATGGAAGGTGTAAAGTGCGTCTATTATGTTGTTGGTCACGAGATAATGACAAAACGTGGAAGTCTGTGGACTTCTCCGGTTCTTCAAACCAATTACTCAATCACGCAAACCTCTCATAATTCACTTAAAAATGAGAAAGAAAAGGCTAATGGAAATGATGCAATTTTACTGAGACACGCATTCAATTCTACCTGAGCTGCTAAAGCTGCTGGTTTCCCTGAACTGTTTTTTTCTCGTGAGTGTATGTGTTTTACCTGCGAGCAAATTAAATAAGAAAAAGTAGTTTGGTTGTTTTAAACTGTCTCTTGAGTATCCATCAGATGACGATGATGCGATACACACGATTACCTTGACATGGTCTAAAATGTCGCTTCCGGGATTATTTTAAGCATATCATTCCATCAAGCATCAAAACATTATTTATTAGTTTGTTAGGAAAGAACACAGAGAGGAGAGATAGGAATTAATCTATGATCTATAAATAATACTTTCTAGTAGAAAAATTGCATTGTAAATACATAAGCAACTTATTTGGAACAAATTGAATGAGTAACCAGCATGTTATATGTATTCGGTATGTTCTGCTGTAAGTAGGTTGGGGTTATTAGTGGTTTTGTGTGACGAATCACAGAACAAGGAAAACACACTATTAGACTATTAGTAGATGAATGAATGGTAGTTTAGAGAAGAACGACCCTTAAGTGTACAAGAAGATTTGATAGATTGATATTCAGGTTTACTTTCTAGCTGGATGGAGGAGGGTTGAATTAGTTCTCTCTCTCTCCTACCTTCTTTCGTACTTTTGATGAGTAAACCTAAATGAAAGACGGCAGCTGCTGTACTTTCAACTTTGATACATCTCCCCTCGTTCGCATGATTAGGTTTGGTGGACGAACGAGAGAATAAGTGTAGCACTTGGTATTGTTATTGAATGAGCATCATCATCATGTCAATTCATCGGACGGAAGTAACAAATTATCTTGACTAATTAATTGAACACTCGTCATGTACATCGAGTCTTAATGTATTTGATGCACCCAAACAAATATTTGATCCGTGTGGGTCTTTTCTCACAACTTATGGCCAAACTCATTCATCTGTGAGTAACTGGATCGAACTGCATTTCCTGCGTTGTTTTAAAGAGAGTACCTATTTTCAGATTAGTGTGCTTGAGCGTGTGTGCTATGAATCTGAAACAAAGCTATTGTCAGTGTAGATGCATGTGTGTGTAGGAAATCTTAAATTATTTCATTTTTGGGGCATATGGCACGCGACACAACAGGAAAGAAACCTGTGAAGTAAGTTTACGGAAGGAAACAAAGAAGACTTTATAAATCTCATAAACCGTTTCAATTAACACACTGAGATTTGTGTGATGAAACCTAAGTAGGCGTGTAAAAGAATGAATGAAGGTTGTACACAATTTTTTATAGAAACTTGTGTTTTCTTTAGTGGCAAGAAAAAAACGTCGGGATGGAAGGGTACGAAGGCAAAGGACTACTTTCAGTAATGAGCAAACAGTGTCCCTTGAAGTGGAGTACCAAAGAGCAGAGTACATTTCCAGGTCAAGACGGTGTGAACTGGCTCAGGCACTTGCCCTTACGGAAACTCAGGTTTCTTTGAAATGAATATGAAGTAGAAAATTATAAACGATGGAAATAACGGAAACTAAATGTTGTGTACTAAAATTGTTTACAGATTAAGATATGGTTCCAAAATCGAAGAGCTAAAGATAAAAGGTTGGAGAAAGCGCAGATTGACCAGCAAATAAGGTAGCAATTTTATGTTAGCTAATATTTGAAGTTTTAGCATTCCAAAGGTACTTGGCTTTTGACTGAAATATCTTGTGACGGTATTGTTTAGATATCCTGCGATTCCTTGGGATGTGAATGGGCCACCTGTACCTTCAACTAATCCTTACTTGGGGACTTAACGCAAGTGTCCTAGAGGGTGTAAAAAACCGTAGGTAGTAGTCTGAAGTTTACTGGTTGTAATAAGTCAGGTAGTAAGATTTGTAACTGAAATATCAAAGAATAAACTAAAAACAGACAACAAATGACTTATAATACAAATTAAATATTAAGGATGGTAGCTTGAATGGTTATAATAATAATGCGCAAGTTCCCTGGAAACTCCCCCTCCCCCCTGTAAGGTTGTCCTAACAGGAGCAAATCTGGGTGTACACAAATTGAGG
>JAQGAD010000412.1:0-40063 GCA_034696625.1 Isotomurus palustris | reverse complement strand
GAGCCTTGAACAGTCAGAGTTATCACTCATGAAATGTCTTTGCTGTAATAAATTTTTAAAATCAGACATTTCAGAGATTGATGAAATGTATTATATTGATTCAAATTATTTTGAAGGTTTCCTTTGTAAAGGCATTTAAAAATGGAAGTAATTGTACCATGTCATACCCAGTATTGGTACACTTACATGGTACATTAAACACAAATGTACTCTCTATTTGTCTATTCTATACAGATAAGTTGTTGCATGCAATTAACTCTCCTAATTAATATAATAATAATATGAAATGCCTAATGTACTTGTCTGATCTGTTGTACCGGTTCTTTTATTTATTCGAGGTTGCCATTCAAGTATGAACTTTGATTAGACTTCACAGGGCTCACTAATAAGTTCAGTCGTAAAGTGGAAATAGGAAGCTTGAATGAGAAGTTAGAAGAACTATTCTTAAGCATGAATCGTGTTTTCGTAGAATTGTATGTGGATACATAGTTCATGCACAGATTTGTTTTTTTGAAGCAAGTAGGTATTTATTGGGAAACTTTTAGTCACTAAGTTTTAATTAATTATATAATGAATTCATTCCGGAACTCACTCTGACTCTACTCATGTACCACGGCCAAATGCTAAATGAAATGAACTCCATGAAAGGGAAACTGATAGGAAATGCGTTTATTTTCCGGGTCCAGGATGTACATCACATTATTATTGTAGTTAACAGGATATGAAGATAAAGATGAAGGGTTAACATAAGCATTCTTTTTACTATATAGATAGTCAGTGTCTTAGTAGGAATCTGATAAATAAATGATCAGCCACTGCAAGCTTTCACTTGCTTGACTGGCTTCATGAAGGAAAGGAATCCATGATACATACGAAACTCACTCGGGAAAGCGAACAGGTTGTATTTGAATCAGAAGCTGTGTAAGTTGGGGCTGCTTAGTATGTGCATTTGTAAGGAATGCCTCGATCTCTAAGGTTGTGCACAACCAACAGCAAAAAACTTCCTATCCGGCTAATAATCCTTTCAGGCAACTATTTAAGTATCTAGACCTCTATTGTAAAGTTGTTCCCTATTGCGTGCAAAGTAAGATGTAGAGAACATCTTTCATGGTAATCATCATCATATGTTACTACGTCGTGTTCATGTCTCTCCACCACCTCATGTGTTATTGAATGTGGTTTAGTAATCCATTTGCTTTTGCAACTGTGGTCGACTAGTTCAACTGATAGCATAAAAATCTACTTCAGGCTCTTCAAATACTTCGGATTCAATAAATACGTCTAATTTTAAATTGGTATACGTACACATTGTTTTTACAACAGGAGTATTTGGTATTTATTGAATAAACACATAATTATTATCGTTAAGTTTTATTTTTCTATCAGATAACTTCATGGAAGAGTGAAATGAAAATTGTATTCGGTACAAAACTCATCTCAAATTGCAATTTCTTCTCGTACTGTCTTGGAATTTCCCGACGGAAAACAACAAGAGAAAATGTGGAAATAAAATACACGCTTTTATATCGTCTTTACTTCCAAGCAATCGGATCATAATCGAGTCATTGAGGTCTCACTTACAGCAGAATGTCACAAGGGACACTTTCAGGGAGCTCGAACAATGAGACTGACGATATAATTACATGGCGAAGGCTGCAATTAAGCAAGTCGAAACTGAAAGGAGTGACGGAAATGGCTGCACTAATGGCAGGATTTTCTGTGGTCAGTTAAAATATAAATGTCAGCTATCATTTTTGAAATTTTTTCTTCAGTTTTTTAACTTTTGCTGTTGATGATTATGTTGGAGTTTCATGGGAAAAATGCTCAGATCTGTTTGTTTTTATTGCAGGTTGCAACTGTGGAGCTAAATTACACCTGCAAAACTCCAGCCTTCCTCCTCTACGCTTTCGTGATAACCACAGCGGGCTTAGTGTCTACGACAATGTTATCAATCATGATTGCCACCTGTGTCCTGCCACATGTCGATTCTATTGCCAAAACAGAATCCATTCGGTTAGCCAGAGATTCTCCCCATGAGGATATGATTTGGTATATCGACCTGGCATGGTTTCTTGCCAATAACGTCTCCATATTTTTCTTCATTATTGACGTAGTTCTGCTCTGCTGGATTCAGTTTCCCACCGGAGCTGCCGCGTCAGCCACAGCCATAATGATTCCAGTCCTAATTATTCTGTGTGTTTTCTCTATAATATTTTACCGAAAAACAGTGACGAGTCAGATTCATCTAGCAGACCAAAGACTTGATGAATTAAGAGCTCTCAGCGTGAAACTAAAGATGAATCATGTCAACGGAGGAAGTGATGAGAGTGAGAGCAGCAATGGAGATTTCGTTTTAGACATTCCAAGTAGCAGACATTATGCTCCAAGACCTTCAGTATTTTAGGATATTATAACAGTCAACAGTGCAATAAAAGTCTCGTCTTTGCTTACGATGTACACATCCTGTTTCTCAATGCATTTATTAATATTAATGTGAGCTATCTATTCATGTAAGTATATTCTGTACAGCAAACCGTTAAGAAATGCTCATGTACAGCTGAGGTAGTTAAGTTGCAAATCCTACGGCATTGACAACATTCGCTGAAGTTTTGTTGAGGTAGCATTATTCTAATTCTAATGAACAAAGTTTTATTCGGAATTTAGGGCTCATTAAAAGTTTAGTGTGGCTAAAAATGAGATGACGATGTTTCAAGCGCAGAGCTGAAAGTAAAGAGGATTAGTTAATTTCATGAGCTGCTGAGCATGATCCTTTTCTTAAAATGTTCACTCACATTAGGAAGGTTTCCCATAAAACACTTCAACAGAGGATCGTAGGTTTTGCAAAATTCGTCTGTAGCAGGATTCGGGTCTAATTTTCCCTCTGACAAAATCAGAAAGAGAATGTGCATAATCTAATCATGCACTGAAAACACTTCATGCAAATTCATAGCTTCTTAATCAATCTTCATGTAGAAGCCACTTGAGCTTACTACAGTCAGACAAAATCACCTTAATCATGGAGCAATTACATGCTTTTCTAGATTCTTACTTAATTGAATGCAATAGGATTTTGTGAGTAAATTAAACAACTTAACCTTGGAAAAGTCAGAAATTGTGTCCACGTTTAAAAAATCAAATATCAGAAGCTGACATTAAATGTTCAAAACCCAAATTAGTTTACCTGCCAATCCCAAGCAGGGGAAAAATGTTTTGTTTGCTTTTTCGATAAGAGACGGAGGAAATTCTCTCTCCAGAAGTACATCTACTTGACCTGAGCTCAAATAGCCTTCTTTGTCCAGCTAAAATATACACATTCATGTGTAAAGGTTCATTTTTAGACGAAATCGTATTAAATATATTAAAATGTGTAAATTACGATTCCTTCTTTGATCATTATGCACTTCAAAATACACTAAAAAGAAAGAGAAAGAGATAAATGTATTAAAAGTATTATCTACGTTTAAAAATTCAGAATCTGTTTGATAGGTGTAATCTGTTTTGCATATAGTTACATTCATTTTCTTCGATTTATCCTTCCCGTTCTTAAACTTCATAGTTTTTGAGCAAGCTGAGATTCCACCTAACTGTCTTTTCATCAAATCTCCCAGGATTGCCTTGCAGGTTTTTTCCTTAACAGGTTCTCCATCAGGAGAAGGAACAGCTTCAACTAAATCCTTAGCAAAGAAATAAAAAATCTTACTGTCAGCCTTAATGATTTCAATAAGACACATGAATGTCTCTTTCCAAAAGCCAAGTTATACCGTGGCAAGTTCTACCAAGAGAGAAACGCTAACAGCAGCAACCACAAGCACAAATTGACGAGATTTCATGGTGACTTGAGAGAGAGAGAGAGAGAACTTTCTCCGAAAGAAGCTTGTCAACGATATTTTCTCTGAAAGAAACTACTCCACGATATTATCTCCGAAATCCCCAAACTGTGCTACAGACTGCAGACACGAGACAGAAGATCGATTTATGCATGGATGGAAAATCCACCCAAAAAGCAGCTTAGCGAATGTATTTATAGACATGACATGGGGATTTACAACTTCATTTAGACTAGTCCTCGAGGTGAGAAAACAATTTTTAAATTGCAAAAAGGTCAGCTTTTTACTTAAACACATTGTAAGAGAGTTAACAAAAATGCATTTAGTGGTACAATTTTGTAATCCATTTGATTTCCAGTTGGAAAGTTAGATACGATAGAATAGAAATACAATGTGGTAGCAGACTTTACAATGTTGGGTCACCCCATTAGCTTACCTGTGTAGATATTGGAAATACTGATTACAGCTGTAATGTTTAGTTGTTGATTCGAAACAAAAAACATAAATTCATTAAGAATAAGTGATATAATACAGATGTGAAGAATTTTTATGAAAACGTTATAATTGCATATTACCTTACTAACAACTGAATCCAAATTGATATGGCATCATCAATATTGAATCTTAAAAATGCATAATATCATGCTTATAATGCAGACTGTTTAGACTAACTCACAAAAAACTTTGTTGGATAACATATTTCCTGTGCAATTATTGCACGAAAGGTTGTTGCGTGACTATTTTTATAAATTCCATGCAGTTAGTTGCTTAAACGATGAGTAGGTTGGTTACATGATCGTACAAGTTTGTTGTATATTTTATTTGAATGCAGTTGTCGTCTGGTTCCAGACATAAATGCATTAATTTATCAAATAATCTTTTATATAAAACGGAGGACACATAAGTGCATCTTTGACTTCCATGAAATTTATTAGAATGACCTTACACGACGAGAAGTAAAGGAGTAAAAATGTTGAGTTGGCTTTCACAGGAGCTTTTCATCGCATACTGTTATTTGTCATGCTCTCTTTATCACAAGGCCGTTTCTTGTAAGATTTGACTCACTTGCATAACTACAAGTAAAGAAAGAAAATATTAACTCAATCTGCACACTGAACAATTTCCTACAAAAGCTTACAGTTGGAAGTGCAGCTATTAAGCACTTGATAGGAGGATCATAAGATGAGCAATACGGGTCAATTTCCCGGTTCGGTTCGGGTACAGTCTCTGTTGAAATAAATTCACGAATTTCATTAATAATACATTTTAGTTTTCAAAAACCGATGAACTCGAAATACTGATTTTAAGCTATTATAGCAAGTTCTTACTCAGAGCAATGTCAATACAAGGACCAAATGTACTCTTTGCCTTTTCTATTAATGATGGTGGAAACTCTCTTTTTAGAAGATAGTCAACTTTCTTCTTTGTAATACCCCCATCTTCTCCTATCTATTCATGAAATTATTTCATTTAATTCAGTCACAGAATTACAGAAGTTAAGTTGGTTGCTTACCATTCCTTCTCTTTTCATTGCACAAACCATAATGCACTACAAAAAAAAGAAGTCAACTTAAACTCTGATTCTTAAAATTCAATTTAACAAATGCTAAATGAACTAATCGCTGCTAATCGCTTACATTCAAGGATTTCGCCTTTTCTTTTCCATTTTTGAATTTCAAACTTTTCGTGCATACTGCTAATCCTGACATTTGTCTTTTTGTAAAGTCTGCAACGATATTTTTGCAAGGTCTTTCAGGCGCTGTTGGTGGATCTTCAAGCTCCTCATCGCTCAGAACACAATCCTGTCCAAAAATATTCAAAAAATTAAAATGCCTTTTATTCTATTCAATGGAAACTATAGACGCTTTCGTACGGGTAAGAGAAAGATGATGAAAAGAGCTTGAGTGATGAATAAAAGACGTTGCAAAGACTTCATTCTGAAGTCGCAAAATTTTAAACCAGCTTGTCTTTGCCTTATTTAGAACAAAATCCGTAAAAGTGACAGACTACCTCAGACTTCCAGTGAACGATCCAACTCATATTTATAACAAATTCTGCATAAAAATTGTCTCGAAAGCATCACGAAATTTTTCTGAAAATAAATTTCTGCTTTGTGTGTGTTCAATTAAGGACTTTCAAATTGCATTCATGAGTCCTGAGTATAATCTGACAAGTTTTAATGAGTAGAGAAGACGCTAAATTGTGCAGGTCATAGTAATATAGTGGGAGTGTTCTTTCCAAACTGTCATTACACAATCAATTAGAATTTACCAGCAAGCCTAACAATAACTGCAGTTGAGGTTAATTGAAGATTTTTTACTTTTTTGTCACGCCTTTAGCCTATAGAATTACACAAAAGGTGACCATATTTGGACGGACATCGTCAATCAAATCATGTCTAATGCTGGTATGTCTGTGGTACGATATACCTAAATTATGATTATGTTGTTCCTAGTTTTGGGTTTCATTTAAGTTACTACCATAGGCAGCAGTTTATCCCTCAGATCTTGAGACGTTCAGGCCAGGCAGTGGTTGTAAACATTTTCATCTCTATCCACATACTACAAAACCTTAGTTTTAGCGTTTACGTGTTCGTTATGCATTGAGTTCATGCAGAGTGTCCTGTTGAGTTTATTCATGCTTTTTATAAACTGTTTAAATAATGCTCAAAAGCACATTTCTGAGTAAAAATTATCTATTATATAAGGTGATTCCACAAATAATGGGACATTTAAAGTGAAATTGAAGATTTAAGAATGACGCATTGGGCTTAAAATTCAATTAGTTTGAATATGTGTTTAGTGCATAAGATTCTAATGGCAGAGGCAGAATGTTTTATTAGATTTCTTTTTTCCGCTTTTATCCCAAAACTTTCCTACGTAATCCTTCCCCACTTACAAAAGATTTACTACTTTACTCGTTTTCATGATAGTCTCTCTTCGTAGAACTGTTGACTGGGTTTTAGTCTTTTTTGTCTGTATCAATTATAATGATGTTAAAGAAAGAAACCTGAACCAGCGCTGGCATAGGCATCCAAGTCATTACAACACACTCACGTTTTCAGAGAGAAATAAAATAAAATATATAAAATTGTGAGGAAATAAGTATTTGCAGAAGGCAGTTTCTAGATCTATTTAAGACTTTCGATTTAACTTGTCACAAACACTCGGGCAACGCACTACGCACGCCTATCAGGCTGAGATCGAATTAGAGTAAGCTTACGTGCGAAATAAAGTTATTTGCGTATTGGACCTCAGGCAAATGGAATAGAAAGTTACAAAACAGAACTTTAAGCTCCAATAATCTTGAAAATGCCACAAAGCGTAGCTGAAGTAACTCATAATTTTGCAAGTTTGGATTATTAAGTTAGGTATTTGCATAAGACTATGGGTAATTCATTTCAAGCCCTCCGATCAAAAGTTTTGGTAGCACATATCTTCGTCCGTTCTTACAATCGACGGAACCTCTACATCACCAAACGGAAAGATGGTATAGAGTATAAACAAGTCCTTTTATTTACAAAATTTATTTCAAAGCCTAGGTAAATAAGCATGCCCCTCTGAGTCAATACTTTATGCCTTCGTACTTCGCCACATCATTTTAAGGAGCGTTCCTTGATTGAATGAGGTTCCTTTGACACCTACTGGAGGCAAAGGTTCAACAGTTTAGTTGTAGTGCAAACTCGTTAAGGCCGTGAATCCAAGCGCACATCAATTAGGTGACTATTTGAGCAAGCCAAATAACCTAGTAATATTACAAAACAGCCACAACATCTTAAAATACATTAATTCACAGTCTTGCTTTCGAGTATTTTTACACATCTACCTATTACAATATTAGGTGAACTCCCGTGCCATTGTGGTTCCAATAAGATCCCTTATGAAACTTTTGGGCTTTCTAAAATCCAGACCTTGTACATTGTGAAAGTGGGACCATAGTGGGAGCCGTGGGAATTTATTCAAAGTACACACATGCCTCTGAATCCCTACGACTGAAGGAAATAGTTGCACTTGCAGAATTCGTATCCTAATGTGTTGCTTTTAAAGGTAACTCGGCGTGACAAAAGAAAAGAGACAAGAAGAAAGCATCAGACACGGGAAGAATCCGCTTTTAGGGAAAAATGAAACGAGTGTAAATTAAGCATAGTCCATGGTCGTGTCGTATCAAGAAAGGAATGGAGTTCGTAGTCCCATCAGTTTTGAGCGTCTTCTAGAATGACGTTGGGACTTTCTCCTGTTTTACCGACATTCTCATCTTGGTCTACATCAGAATAAGAGCATGATGCTCTTCTTTCATACTCCTATATTTTGGCACTGATAGTCTCAATACAGAATATCTCAAGACCTCCAACAGCATCGTGCTTCCACTGCTGATTTTTGATAGCGTGCAGAAGCTGATTTGTGAGTCTTAGGAATTCATCCAACAATGAATACAAGTTTAGGAGCAATGGAAGATTTGGATCGACAAAATGTATCAACTTCAGTAGGCGCCTACAATGGATTCTTACCTGTTACTTCTGAAAGGTACGGCCACAGAACTTTATAATAACTTATTTTTGACAATCTGTAGGTAAAAATTAAATTGCATTACGATGGAAGATTGATTGGTTTTGAAAATTGATTGATGAGAGATAGAAATGTGTGTTTTTCGAAGCTGACGTGTTGACAAATATATCTGTTCTATTTCGCCATCAGTTTACACAAAAGTTTTTCTGATCACGATCATATCGATCGTATCATAGCGTTCGTTGTCTGTTTGTAGTTATTTGGGAAACAGGCTATTTTTTATAACTATTCCAAGTATAAGTACTTATGATTAAAACGAGTTATAAATATTTGCCTGATGTCATTAATTTCTCCGTGAAGAATACATAGATTATGTAAGAAGCTAGTTGGGTTCTCTTTCACTTTCATTCCGGCTTTTACGTAAGAATTTGTGATTAGTTGGTCATTATACTTTCACTTTCTCCCAAAATTGGTAAGATCAACTCTATCAGCTTTTAGCTATGGTTTTTGCGTAATATCATTCAATATAAACTTCAAGATAGATAACTATAATATTCCGGATAGATGCAAAGTTCGGAAAGAAAAGCTGACATTGTGGTAAAATGAAACTGAAGTTGTTATTAACTTCAGACATTAGGCTTGAAGTTCAATGCTAAGTAAAACTTTCATGAATTAAGGATCGTTATGCTATTGGATTTAGTTTTACTGAACTTTGTTAACTATCGTTTTTGTACAAGATCATTTTTGAAGTGACACATTAGAACAATCGTTGCGATACAACTCGAGAACTTCTAAAGAGATGAAAGGCAAGACTAATGACAACTTTCAATACAATAATACGCGATTATTATTTCGTGGAAAAGATGAGGCAATATAATACATTTATTTCCAACCGGGTAACTTTTGTCATTAGTGAACCTTTCCACTTTCTCCGAACAGTTTTGTGTTTGTTGATCCCATACTTTTTGTAGATGAGGACAGTATACTCCTTTGAAAGGTTCATAACGAGGTGACAATCCAATGAAAATTATTAAAACATTTCCTCAAGGAGAGCCTTTCTTCACTGCTGTATTTAATCTGGGTATGTAGGATTTTTCATTGTCTTCAAACCAACTTCTTCTTGTGTATGAATAAGAATATGTTATTATACGCAAGCAATCAAGAGAATGCAGTTAATCACCCTATTATTTTTTAAGAAGTCTGGTCCACCTGTTAACCCAGTGTTACTTCAGAAAATTGAAAATAGGATTGTAGGATGGATAGTACTACTTCCGCATTTTGAACGAAATTGTACCTCAAGCTGTTAGAAGTGGATTAATTTAGAGGTTGATTGACCGTTGACAGATGAACTAGTGCGGTTGAAAAGGATCGTGCGGCTCCTGAGGCTTACGGAGCAAATAAAATACTGTTAGGTATATTTTGAATATTTGAATACCCACCAGGATTTAAGTGAGTAAATTGAGCTTAGATTACAATCTGCAATAAATTAAATCCCCGTGAAAAAAGTTGTAGCACGGAACTCATTTTAGATTTCAGTATCTACTAAATAATTAAAACAGCCAACCCTACTGGCAGCGATATGACACGATTAATTTTCTACTTTCATTTCAACTGGAATAAATATTTTCCTGCAATCGTACAATCTTGAAAACAGGATTGTGCTGTCATCGTATGCAATGTCAAAAATGAAATTGATCGTATGCATAATAGAAAGAACATAATTGTGCTTGTTGTGACTTTCCAGTCTTCTTAACGCTGCCACAATCCTCGACTTGTACTACACTCCACTGCTTTGCTTCGTAGGAGTCCTGGGAAATTGTCTCTCCGTTGCTGTGTTCTATCCAAATGGATCTCATCGCCAGCTTTCATCTGCATTCTACCTCTCGGCTTTAGCGATTAGCGACACAGGATTTCTCCTAACTCTCTTCGCGTTTTGGCTGGATGGAAGGAACGGAATGATTCTGTCCACCAACTTAGGCTGTCCATTTATCATGTACACAGCTCAAGTATTTTGTTTCCTGAGTGTCTGGTTGACAGTGGGATTCACTGTGGAACGATACTTTGCCGTGTGTTCTCCTTTCACAAGACCTAGAAAATGTACTGTGTCAAAAGCAAAGAAAGTCACGGCCGGATTGACAGCAACCGCTGTCCTTCTTTTCTCGTATGTTCTCATTATTGCACGAGTTGTACCTAAGGATGAAATATTATCGTACATGAGGGACCACCAAAATGACAACCGATTTTCATCATTCGAAGTTGGCAAGAATCAGAACATCTCAGCAGGTACTCGAGGAACTATGTTGGATTTATATAATCCTCAGGCGGAATTTATTGATGGGAATGAGTCGTCTTTGGATGTACACACTTCCGAAAGTAAAGGGAGACAGCGAGAGCATGCAGAAAGAATGTCTCGTTTGGATTCTTTTGTAGAAAGGGACTCTGTTACTGGCACAACGGAATATTTTGACGGAACTGATGTGGGTGAAAGTACTTTCTCTCTTACTACGGAAAGGTACAAACGCCATTCCCACAATATTAGAGGTAAAGTGGACGAATCATTGGAATTGAAATCACCAGAAGAATATATCACGGATCCAGAAATACAATACAATTCTGAAGGTAAGGCAGATTTTTCATCAGAGGTTTCAGATTTGCCTGCTTAGTTGTACATGACTTTTAGGGCTTATTCATTCTTCACAAATGACTTACATAAGGAATTGAATGTTGCGTTGCGTAATAAATTGCCCATAGGTATTCACTATAGGTATTGTTTTATATTATAATACCCTTGGGAAGCGTAACAATTCACGTGTTCAATCGTTACATATATATTTTCCTTACGCAAGAAGCAAGATCCACTTAAACTCCAACGAAATATTCCAAGAACAACATTAACGGGACTTGACTGAAGATTTTGGCTTCACTAATTGACTTTCTATATTAACTTTTCCCTAACTTTCTGAGTTGTTTTTTTTTCGCTTGTTGGCTTTATTCATATCGAATTTGTCTGAATTCATAGATCTTATTAATAGAACAGTTCATGTTTCAATAACAGGCACATTGACATCCAAGGGGAAAGCAGAGTCTTACGCTTCTGAAGAAGCAAGCGAGTTTGTGG
The DNA here is from genome assembly GCA_034696625.1 of Isotomurus palustris. NCBI lineage: Eukaryota > Metazoa > Arthropoda > Collembola > Entomobryomorpha > Isotomidae > Isotomurus > Isotomurus palustris. Next base: position 28,613 of record JAQGAD010000412.1, on the reverse strand, counting down.
AAGAAATTAATTACCACCCAAATGGAGAAAGTTCGGAGGATCCATCGACCCGCTCAGCAACGCTTGTATGCACTGTTCCAGCACAATTTCTGACTGTATCCATCATAGCCAATTACATAGACTCTACCATCACCCTCATAATTCCGTTTTGTCTCATCGCGTACTTTAATATACGAATTACTGTGTGCGTTATGAGGGTAAAGGAAGAGAGAAAAAAAATGGTAGCTGTGTTCAGCATAAACGGAAGACATGAGGGCTCTAACAGAAAATCCTGTGTTTCGGATTCAATTAACAGTCAGAGCAGTGTAGAAGAAGAAAATGAAACTGGAAAAATGGACAGTAATTCATTCAAAACTCCTTTGTCATTGAAACGAGTGAATGGGCAAAAGAGAAAGTCAACAATAGATTTGCCAAACGTAACCGCTGGAGGGGAATGTAGTAAAAGAATAAAATGGGAACACTCAGTACTAAGCCCAGACAAAAAAATAAGCCATGTCTGTAAAAATTCTAAAGATGATCAAAAACTACACGAAAGCTTCAGTCTCGAAGAATGCCTCGGTGAAAGAAGTGTGAGGTACGTCAAAGGCAATTGCAGCTGCGAATCCAACTGTTTATGCAGAACCTACTTGTACGAAGATGGTTTGAGTGGAAATGAAGAGAGAGGGGTAGGTGATTGTGTGCTGAAGAACACACGAAATAATATTTCTATCTATCCAACCAGCAAAATCAACGGGAAGATTTTAAATTGCGTGAGAGACCATGTAGTTCCATCGAATAGGAAGGCGACTGTTGGCACAGATGGAATGAAGGCTGCGAATGGAAGAAAGTTGGTTTCGAATCCCAAAACATTTTCAAAAGATAAGAGGTCGTCCACTACTGGTAGATCGAATTCCGCGTCTTCAGAGACCCGAGTGACCAAAATTCTACTTCTGGTTTCTTCTGTATTTCTCTTACTCAATCTACCGTCTCATGCGATTCGAGCTGCAGCTTTTATTCAGGTAATTTGATTTGATGCTTTGCTCAATATTATTTTCGATACCAAGTAGTTTTCGGAAAGTTATTAAACATTTCTAATAATAAGCATTAATACTCTTGGAATTGTTGATGTCGCTCTATTTCAGAATATCCTTTGGGAAAACGATAGGCAGAGTCAACGAATGCTTCACGCAGCCCAGCAACTTTCTAATATTCTCCTGTTTAACACCAACTTTGCAGTCAACTTTCTTTTGTACTGTTTGAGTGGGAGAAACTTCCGAGAATCTCTGAAGAAAGTTTTGTTCAGGTTGGAGAGAACAAAACGAAGTCCGCTTCGAGTAACCTTTCGGTTAGGTGCGTTAGCAAGGGGTAAAGAAAGGAACCTGAAGTTTGGAGACAGCAGGAGTAAAAATGAGTCAACTGTTGTATTTGATGATGATGATGAGATAAAAACGGAGATGCAACTTGCCGACTTGACTTAAGCAGATGAGAAGTTGTATCTGTCAATGCCGATGCAGTTTATTTAGTGAATCAAAGCAGGAAGTCGAGTTTGCATGAGTGAATTGGTTTTTTGATGATATGAATTCGGAAACATTCGTAGAAAATTATTCAAGCACGTGGATGTCAAGTTGTAATTTCAGAGCTTGATGATAGAGTGTCAAAGGAGTTATCTCACAATAGACTTATTTAGTTAAAGGAATGTTCTAAAATTGTATTGTGACTTGTTGAAGCTTTAATAATAAACAGAATTTTTATCGTGTGATGTTTATCTGCAGATCGTTCTTGTTTTTTTTCTAGGAAAGAAACAGCTTTCTTTTTACGTAGGTGCATAAAAGTTGGATGTACTGAAGACAACAACATCCGAAACTAATTTCAATTTCATGTTCCAGTTGAACTTTCAGGTGTCACATCATTTTCCAACATCCTGCAGAACTGGAGAAGAGATGATACATTATTTTTAAAAGACAGGCAGAAACACACAGCATTATCTTTCCATACCGAAGAAAATTTTGATTGTAGACACTTGAGAATAGGCCCATAGTCTTTACACGTAGGATCAGTGTTATTGAATCCGATTACTGCGATTTTAATCAAATTAATGTTTCCGCCGGTTTAAAGCAAAATGTAACTTATTCTTACCAGCGCATCACGAGCTATTCATAAACGCACGTGTGCATGTGCATACTTTACAAGTTTACTTACGTGAGACAGGGAAGCACGGTAAGTAAGAACTGTTTGCTGTGTCAATCATCGAAGGTGGAAAAGTGGCATGTAAATAGAAGTCCCAAGTTGACTGGATGACTTGTCCTTCTTCGTTTAACTGTTTGAAAGAGCACATGTTGTATCATTCATTACTCATCACTATTTCGCAACAGTCCGAGAGAGGAAGCTTACCAATCCGTTCATCTTCAAACTGCATTTCAAAAAACACTGAGGATCCAAAAACGCAAACAAATTCAGTTAAAGTACCTCGTTATAGATTTGTATTCAGTTGATTGCATTACTGTAAAGTCCTTTTCGTCTGTGATTTTCATAGATTTTGCACATCGACTTAAGCTGCTTACTTGGCTCGTGATGATATCTCTACGAACAGCTTTGCAACTTTTCTCTTCCACTGCCCCTTTTGCCAGCTACAAGTTACAAGAATGTATTAGTTTGAAAATGAGAAATTGATTCAGCCCAAGTTTAATTTAAATTTAGTTCAATGAGGAAAGAGCAACTCAAATAACCTCTACGAGTGAATTTAAGACGGTAACGCAAGTTACCAGTCTTATAAGATTTGTCCTATGAGCATAGTGAATCATTACTCGACAAAATTAATAGAACGTTTTAGGCAAAGGCAAAGGTGAATTTGTTGAGCTTTGATAAATGATCTTTGCACTCGAAGTACTCGAATGCCTCTAGTGCTTTTAATTATACTCCGTTTCATGAGTCCTAGGATGAACAGGAAGTTTCTACAAGTTTATGGTAATCGAAAAGACATGTTTGCACTTAAAATTCAACTCTAAATGGCAGTTTGATAATATGTTTTAATTTTAAAAGCACACATAGTAAGATGTCAGGACTGGGATTGTTTCTGAAACCAAAGTCATGTCACCAAACTTAAACTGATTATTCGTGCCTAAAATTGTTTCCTTCTTGTAAATTTGATTTTTCTGAACCTTAAAGTAATAAATCAAGTCACGCAGGTGATAAAGTCAAATTGAGGCTTTATTAATAATTGTTAGCAATATCTAATGGTGTCACCGTCAACACTTGACAACTGTGACTTATTATTCCAGTGCTATTAATATAGAATGAAAGTTCAATTTAGCATGACGCACAGGGTAAAAAAGAAATGGAGAATATTTATATGTGACCATCAGTTCTTATTGTCTTGTCTAACACTTCTTTATTCAATTCAAAGCATTGTCACTACATTGTTTTAACAATAACTGCACTCTTCTACATATGATACTGGAAGACTGGAAGCAATATTCACTCTCTGTCATTCTGCACCAATACTTTTAGACTCAAGGAAGGGCATTCTAAAGTCTTACAATTTATTTTGGAGGTCAGTAGGCACTCTTCTATTGAGATCCCCATATTAAACTCACTTCCATTTATTTGCATAGCTGAAATAAGAATGAATTACATTAAGAGAATAGTTTTCTCTTTTAAATGAATTATTCAACCTTACATTAGGGAAGTTTCCCATGAGACATTTAATCATGGGATCGTAATCTTTGCAGAATTCATCGGTATCATCCATTCCTTTCCCTTCAGAACAACAAACATATTAAACATTATAAACGGCAAAACCTATTTTCCCATTTATTACCCGCAGCATCTACACACGGCCGAAAAGTTGCATTAGCTTTTTCATGCAAAGAGGGAGGAAAATGTTTCTCCAAGAACTTATCGAACGAGTCTGGGTTCAACTGTCCGCCTTCATCCAGCTGTAAAGTCATGATTCATTGGGCATAAAGGAACAACACACTAGCACACGTTCAGAGTTTGATTGTTGGCTTACAAAGGCTTCCTTCTTCAGAACGCACTTCATTACACACTAAAAGTAAACCAAACGAAACACGAATAGTGCAGTAAATAAAAATATGCTTCCTTTTCGTGTTTGTTGAGTTATTTCTAAACTTACTGTCATCTTCTTAGCTTTGTCTTTCCCGTTCTTGAATTTCATCGACTTGGTGCAACCAGAAATCCCACTCAGTTGCTTTTTTGTCAATTCTTGCACTACAGTGTTGCATCCTTTCTCTGCAACTGCTGCTTGGACTCGAACAACCTTACAATTTTCATGACACACGAATTACATTGTGCTTTATACTGAGATAACCGTTTTAACTCTTTGTTATAAAACCTCGAGGAGGACAGCTATGATGAGCAGTATTAGGGCGAAAAGCGAGAACGAATTCCTCATGATGAAAACTCAATAGCTACTAAATGTATTCGTTCACAATTAATTATCTGTGTAGTGTATATCGATACCATGAAAAATGTGAGCAGTATTCGTCCTGCCACAAAACTTAAAGAATGGGTATCTATCCGCAGATTGCTGTATTTATATTACTTGGTCAAAATAAAAACATAATTGATTTTTTATCCATGAAATTTGAAGGTACCTGTCTTTTCGTGGTCAGAAACCCCGTTTGCATTGCATTGGGAAAGAAGCGTCATCAGCTTTTATTCATTGTTATGTTAATCCTTAAAATAAATGCAGTGTTGAAAAGTTTAACTCGTTTACCTTTAAGGTTATGCCTTGTTAAGCTAGCTCTATTGCAGTAGCTAATAATTACAGAGCAGAGAGTACTTTTAATCATCTTTAATTTCACTTAATGACACATGTCTTTTGTTTAAAGGACATCCTTCAAGCCCACCATCAACTATTTCTCTTCTCAAACTATTCAAGCCTGCCCTTTCCTTTCACGGAATCGAATAAATTGATAGGTAATTAAGTGTGTCGAAAATAGTAATAAAGTGAGAATAACAACAAGTACTATAAATACCACAAAATGAAGGAAGGGAGACCTGTATAATTATGAAATGGCGAGAGAGAGAGACGAGACATGAAACACTTCTATGCTGTTTACTGAAGCGAAGTTTTTTGTACCTAAAAACAAATCAGCATTAAAAATTCCTTTAACAATTGGCAGTTACATGAAAGCATTTAAACTAAATACAGCATACAAAACTACGCGTGCAGAAAAAAACGGCAAACATTCAATAACATTTTTGGGAAGGGCACGCACAAACAATTTATAATAGTATGCTCAAGATGGGCCCACAATCTAAGCTCTTGCATCATCTGCGTAAATACGAAAGAATTTCCAAACAGAAACAAATAAAATGTAGATCATGCGTACCTTCAGTTGTCAGAAAATAATATTTAGAAATAATATACCTATCAATAAACTATGAATGGATGCTGTCTTGTTGAAACTACGTTATCCTATTTTACTTCCCATGATCTCCGAATATTTTTCTAAGTTCGATTTTAGAAACTTCCTGGAACTGTTTCATTGTTTCAGATGAAGAAACAGGATACTCAGCATAAACACTTGCGCAACCGTGAGCTGTAAAATAAACCTTCCTTTAAATTCAGTCACGTTGCCTGTGCAGCTACTAGTTCTAGTTTTGTGGAAATCGCCATTATCTCAATCTTATTTGACAAAAGCTTTTAGCTTTTCTTTCTTGTGATTATTTTGAGAAGAATTCTTTGGAAATGCTGATTATAGTAAGAAAGTAGGACAGTCGAAAGTAGGAAATCTTCGATTCAAGGAAAGTTACACGAGCCTATAGATGATAATGATGAGGCAAAGTGAGACAAGTCTGTGGGTGGGCATCGTGAGACAGGGGAAAGTGATTTCTCCCAGAGAAAGAGCCAACGGAGAAAGGAGTTCCGGGAAATATTTCTCCAAAACAACTTTCTCTCCTCAGTTTCCTACTTCTTCGGTTCTTCGAACAAACACACGTGTGATACTTTTTTATAAGGTTTAATTGTATTTTAATACCATTCACAAGATTTAATATTTATTAGTTAACTTATTGAAAGTTAAATTCTTGTTTTTTTCTTCAGAGACTTTTTTCTTATTTATCTACTTCTATGCTACAGACTTAAGAGCGCAACTGCCGTTGATTGAGTGACGTTGGAAATTGAGTTTTACAGCTCGGAGAGCTGTGCGATTTTGAATATTTTAGGAGATGAGCGGAGACAAAAGCCACGGAGGAGGCGATGATTCCTCATGGGGATCTTCAGATGATGAAGAAGAAGATAAGAAGAAGGTTCTGCTAACACAGGTAAGCCTAATTTCTCAATTGCTCATAGACTGGCGATCCATTTTGATGATGTTTATGTCTTCGTATAGAAGTGGAAACCTGAGTGGGGATCGGCGGGTAAGGAAAGGGAAACATCGGAAGGGAATTCAGGAGCCGTTAAAGAAGGGAATGAAGTTAAGGAAGTTGATACTCTTCATTCGAAACAAACTGGTCATTTTGATTCTTCGAATGTAATCAATGAGAAAAACACAAATATTATTACTGACAAGCACCAAACCGATTCGAAAGAAAATAAAGAAGATCTCGTTCAGAAATCTGAAGTTAAATTGAACACGCTGGTGAAAAGTTCAGAGATAAAAGAGATCCAGGCTGCTGAGCTGGCATTACGGGATGTCCAAGCTGTAAAGGAGTTGGGAAAGAAGAGCGGAGGGTGGACGGCAATGAAAGAAAACAGCAGCAATGTCGAAGACCCAACTTGCACCTCGGGAGAAATTAAACAAGTTAATTTGCAGACGGTTGACGAAGAAGATGAAGCAAGCAAATGGTCAGATTCTGAAGTTGAAGTGGTGCCGCTAATGAAGATTAGAGGTATGCAAATGCAGAATTATTATTTACGTGACACTAAATTACTTTTTTCAACAAAAAATACTTTACCAGACCAGTCCAGCCAACCGAAGTCTTTCGAGGAAAGCGGTGTGGCTGTTACTGAAAGTCAGTCAGCTGGGAAAAAATCGGTTGATTGGTCCTCAAGTTCAAGTGATGATGAGGATTCCCATAGAATAAGTAATCAAGTTCCTAAAATACGTCATGAAGATGAAGCGGCTGAGGAGGTCAACAAGGTCGAACAACAAGCAGTCAAATTGTCCGAAAAAGAAGAGTCTAGTTGGTCTTCAGGGTCTGAGGACATAAACAGTTTACAAAATACAGAACAGCGAGATAAAATCCTATCCCTTCCAGTGAGTTCGGCTCCAAGCAAGTGTCCGGAAAGTGAAAAATCAGCAGAGGTCATTTTGAAGCCTCATAAATCGAAAAGATGGACTACTTCACTTTCTGCGGTAGTACAAGAAGATAACGCACCAACGGCTGTATTTGCAAATCACAGCAAGGCATCAAGTGACATTCCTTCTTTAAAAAGTCCTTTAAAAAATGTTTCAATCGGTAAAGAGCTATCTTTACCTCAAACGGAAGAAGATGTTGGGGAGGTTTGTAATGAAGTGAGACTAACTAGAGTAACTTCATCTGAGATTTTTGGAGAGATGGAATTGGAAGTGGAAATAAATCCGTTTGTCAAAGGATCTAAAGGTGGTTCAGCAGGACAAGGTGATTCTATTTTTGTGGATCCTTTCAAAGTAAAAACTGAACCTGTTAAGCTAGTTGAAGGTGATAATTATACGAGAAGCAAGAAAAGTGATCCTATTCCGTATTCAAAACTTCTTGGAAGAAAAGCTTCCAACAAAAGAACAAACGACAAAAAACCAAATAAGAATCAAACTAAGGAAAGTCTCAAGGAGTTAATAACAAATCACGACGACCTTTTAGAGGAAAATATCAGTTCATGTTCCAACTCAGAGATTCAGTCAACAACGGAGTCTGCTTCTACCTTTAAAAAACCACTATTTAGCAGAATAAAACGAAAAATATCAAAAACATTTTTGAGAACCAACTCTTCTCTACAAGTTTCGAAAAGCCTACCGACGCTAAATGAAGAGGCTAACATTTCATCTCTCGATAACTCTACAGAATATCATAGACAAACAGTGAAATCAATTTTAGTGGACGATGAAGAAACTTCAGAGTCAAAGGGCAAATCAGATCTTCAAAGTGTGTCTGCTGTGGTAGGAAAAGTATCGCAAGTTCCTGAATCCATTGTTTCGGAACATAGGTCATTTCAATTGTTAAAAGAAGCAAGAGACATTGCTGAGAATTTACTCAGCCCAGAAGACAAGGTGGAGGTACAGACACTTCTTCAATCAGTTGAATCAAAAGAAAGTTTGGAGCAGTTGCTGTTAGAGTTAGATAGTGACATCGCTCTTAAAAACTCAACGATGGAATCGGACCTTGAGCCAGGGATGGAACTTCTTTGTGAGCCACCGCCAAATGATCTCGTCAAATTGTAAGTAATTTAAAATTTTTCAATTTTGGCGATTCAGTCGAATCTCTGTACAAGCATTTTGCAATGCAATCAGTGTTTCTTTATTACACTATTTTGGCATCAGATCGGTATTTTTACACAGTTTCGCTTGATTTATATAATACATTCTGAACCAGAAGCTGGAGGATTCTGCATATAATTAAGTTGATTGTAGTTTGAAAGATTAAAACTTGCCTTTTCGTGAGGATCGATGAAACTTCATGGCAAAGTAAGATTCACTCCATTCAACAAGTCCTAAGAATAATAGACTTAAAATTAAGTTATCAAATGCATGTTTGAGGTTCCGCTGACTTCAATTAGTAGTGCTGACTCGATTCTATCACTTTAAAACAAATATCAGGTCATATGAAGTGTCAATAGTACAGTAGAAAGTAAAACCATGGTCATTTGGGTTTTCCATATACTCTAGTCTTGATTCTAACTTATAACAATAATATATTTATAACAAAAATCGGATACAATGGAATGTTCAGGCAGGTCTACTACAGTAAATCACTAAGGACTAATTGTAAGAACCAAAAGTAAAGTACTCTGCTCAATATTGGGCAGCAAGGTTAATGCAGATTCCTAATACAGTCGATCTTATGTGTTTCGACTTAAGCAATTAATATAGGCCTATAGGCGTATCAAATCAAATGACGAAAACTGTTGAGTATGTACTGAGGAATAAGAGATTGCTACTCATATGAGAAATCTTTAAGTTTTTGACATACAGATCGATCACAATTGTTCATATGCAATGTTTCTACCTCTAAAGACGAACATAAAAAAATGTTGGCTAAATTATAAAAGACACACAATCCGAAAGGAACAAGTGAAACACTTTTAGAAGTCAGTAGATTTAATTTTATGAGATTTGAACAGCTTGTAAGAAATTTCGCATGGAAGCAATGCAAACATAGTCTTAAGCTAATCCACAATGAGTAAACATCTTTTTCTCTTAGAGCCATTTCAAATATTGTCATTCTACCATTTGGCAAGTTAATTAATACGAGTTGTAAGCTTTCTTTCACAATTCACACGATTGAATTTAGTAACAATTTTATAACAATTATCAAGGGACATTTCCGGCAAACGCCTTAAATATATAATCTCGGTACAAGAAATGGCAAAGGCGAGTTGTATTCCTGTTGGACCTTAATCATTAATCTGATTGTTTACCTCGTCTGAATCAAAACATTATGCAACTTAACTTCTTAGGCAGGTAGAATAATGATTGGTTCGTAGTACTTAAGTACGCATTTATTTGTCGATCACGAACTTCCACTAAACAGTTGAATACACTTAAATCAGATGTAACATTGCAGACCTCCAGTTGATTAACCTATTCGATGAGTTCGAGATTAATTAACTTCTCTTTAACTTGGGATTCACACGAAACCTAGAGTTTGAAACTACAGCAGTACTTCTTCGGCGATGGTAGCTCCTTAGTCTGGATGATGATAAGTAGAACAAAGTTCTTCGCCTAGAAGTAATGATGACACCATCACCACTAGGATCAAGTATGTGCTATACTTTGACCAGCTGAACTCGAACTAAAGTGTATGTTTTTTCGAGAACAAGTTGCTCCACGGTATATTTGAGATTCGACAGTCCATCAGTCTTGAAACGCGTCTTGCCTTTCTGAAGAATACGATATCTTTGATTGTTCAGTTTCTGATGTTTGTGTTTGAGCATCTTATATCTTGCAATGTTAGGTGGAGGTCTTGAGATGAACAGACCGTTGTACGCTATCCTACCTGACATGTCATCGTCTTCGCCTCCCCATCCCCAAAAACTGTTGCTAAACCCGTTGACTTTTTCAAAGTGAGCTTTAGTCAAGGCTGAAACGCCTCCAAAAAGAGTTTTGTAAATAAGTCTGTACTTCATTTTATCCACTGCGACGGACATGTGTCTAGGCTGGATAGGACAATTGTACATGTTATAATCATTCTCAGGAATGAGATCAACATCGTGAAATATAAAACAATCATAGATTCCTCGTTTATTGGCTTCAACGAATCCCACGTTGAAGAGCATAGCTCGATTGAAAGGTTCGTCTTTAGAGGAGCCTCCTTGCTCCACAACAAATATGTTGAATTCGATTTGCTGTCGCTTGAGAACTGGGATTAGATTATATAGAAATATTCTTAGATGCTCTTCTCTATCCCGAAATGGGATGATAATAGCAATTTTATCCTTAGATCTGCAGTTTGGAGGTGTAAAGTGTCCTCCAAGTGTTAAGTCAGAGTGTAAACGACCTATTGCAGGTAACGTCGGAGCAGATGTGAGATTGACTTTCGTATATCCTATTAGTGTGGATGGCTTAGTGGCACATAAAGGTAATAATACGTCTCCAGACGAGTTAACTGACTTGACAGTACTAGGTGAAATGGAAGAGGGTACCGGTACCGGTGAAGCAACTTGTAGTGAAACAGGTCTTGCGTGCTTCTCCTTAAGCGATCTGACGCTAGATACTGAGTTGGGAGAAAACGCTTTCATGTCTTCTATTAAACTCGTCGCTTCAAGCGATGAGGAGAAGGACCGCTTCGAATTCTTATTGCTAGCAGTCTTGAAGTAGAAAAGCGAGTTTGATAAGTCTGTAAAGGATGTAGTAGCAGATATTATGGAAGAGTTTGTAGGATTGAATTTGGTTATGGCACTCAGATTTAGTTTTACAGGATAGAGATACAAATACTGGAGAAATGTTAGAAAGAGCACCACCAGCAGGACTATTTTCACTCTTGATAGTGTGGCCATTTTGAAAAAGGAAGTAACGGGTACAGGCAGAAGTCACTAAGTAGGAAAAGGATCCACATACACAGTGAGATTCGTTTATCTTGAAGGATTCTCTGGAAATGAGATTACTGTTGACTGGTGATCAATTGTTTCGTTTCATTCTGCATTCCGAAGAACATTTTCCTTTGAAGTGGAGGAATGTGATTCCTCGTGAGATTCTGTAACCTGAGCACCCAGATGGTTTTTCTACATATTGAGGTTACGTAAGGGAGACTGCATGGTAGACTGAATCAAGTGAAAATGATAAGTCAACACGGATCTTTCGGTGGTATTTTTCTTTAAACTTCGCATGACTTTCCTCAATAATGAGTTTCAGGAGTTTCTGTTTTTACGAGGCTCCTACAGTGGAACAAGGTTCCGAATAGAAGACTTACTCGGGCTTCTACGAAACGAAATATATTTTAGAACCCAGTATACAGTAAACATGTGACGAATTTATTGGATAAGTTGAAGATAGCGATGTCTTACTCGGTTTGATCGATACAAATTGTTGTCGAAAGATCTGTAGTCTTCTTTGCTAAAAGAATGCAAATAATTTGTTATATGACAGCTTATGACACGAACTAATTCAGAGGACGGAAAAATGAAGATTATTAAGCAATAAGCGATATATAATGTCTCACCTTAATTCAGATCCGAACTAAGGATTGGAATTATGTCTACTTGTTTTATATGCTAGAAGTGGGTTATGGATTGAATTCCGTAATTTGCTAATAATTGTTTAAGAGAGACACGCACCGTCAGTAATTTTGAACTAGAACGTATTAATGATTCCTATCTGTTTAGCTTTTGGGTGTGGTTTGTTACTAGTTTGTAGTTCATCTATCCGTCTTTGCGATATTAAAGCTTCCGTGAAAACAAGGCACACTTGTGAGACTTTGGCATGTCGACTACCATCACTCGCATTAACCAAATGACTATAAAACTATTACGTTCGATGCAAATGTGCGAGATCATTCGTCGCCACTTTGGGAAGTACTATTTTTGCATAAGTGAACTGAAAGATACATCTGATACATGTCAAGAATACTGTTGTAGATTTTACAATTTTTTCCGTCTGGCGACTGACTGTTGGCCACTTGTGCTCTACATCCGCAATTAACGCGTGTAAGAGAACTGCAGAGCCAGTCTTTCATATTATAATGAGAACTTTTTAATGCGCTGGAGATTATGTGTAGAATGGAGATTACCAAATAGGTACAGGTAGAGTTATTTAAGTACTGCGTCCACAGATTGAATGAATCTTCAGTCTTCGTCCTTGTCCATCATTTTATTTATTCCTGTTACTTGCTACTTTACGATCCATCATCTCTTCTCAAGTAGAGATGATATTCAGTGTTAATGCGCCTTTCGAAGGTTTCAGTAAATACTTTCAAGGAACTGTATAGTACGAACGGGGCAGTTGCAGATGAATACTGAAGGGTTGAATAATGATTTATACGTGGGAAGAAGGTGATACCATATTATAGGTGGTCTGCTGGTAATACTGATTGACTATTATTAATTCTGCGCTGTTCACTAAAACTGCAATGGAAGCTGATGAGGTTGGGATTTGTCTTCTACTGAATTCATTAACTTTTGTCTTGTATATCGGAAGCTTTGAGATGTATCTTCTTCAGTACTTCAGGAATGCCTCTTGAATGCGATCTGAAATAATAATGAGCATAATAAAGTTGCAACAAACATTTTGTGCTCGAGTTAATACACAAGTGACCCAATTGCCTATTGTAATGCTCTTCGTATAGTAGATTAACGTTAATATATGAGAGACCAAAAGTAAGCTGATTAAAAGAGTGAACTCGGTGAAACCCTACGAATAACACGTATCACAAACAGCACTTACTTACTTAGTCACCAAGTCAGTTAGCACCTATGACGTACAGCAATTCAGCATTAAAAGGTTTTCACTTTTTATAATGTTTTCTTGTTTTTTGTTTAGAAGTTAAAATGGTTCTCTGCTCTATCTGTTTTCGATAGGTCAGCTGTAAATGTTATTGCATTCTTATTATACCTAAAGGGATGACTTCCGCTAAAGTAACGTTGAACGTAGAAATGAAGTTGGGCACACAAACCATGTTAGAATTTTTTCAAAGCAACAATCAACCGTATCCTAATTGTTATGTATGTGAACTTTGTGACAAACTTTTGATATACGAATTAAGATTTTTGATTTACTTTTGAATTAAGTCTTCAGTAATATGAAATGATATCAACCACAGATTCGATAAGGTGATCTATACTTTTCTTATGTGTATCTTACCTTTTACTTTTATGTCTAACTTCCTCCTGAAGTTCTTCTTGCCGAACTGCAGTCCAAGGACTTTCCATTCAAAATAATAGGATACTTCTATCTTTTCCTTTTTTCCTTGTGGTTGAACTGGTAGCAAAGTTTGTACTACCCCTTTTGTTAGAATACGCTTACTTGCATATTAGATGCTGGGATAGAATGTATACACAGAATCCAAGAAGCGTAGTACAGTACTTTATACATGTGAGCGAAGTGAAGTGAGTAGGGCTGAACGGCTGAAAGCTAAAGATAGTGAGAGTATATGTGAGAAATCGCATGCCTGACACAACATCATATTGTAGCAAAGTAGCAATGCTAATGCAATGGCAAGTATAATTCTCAGAAGCCAAAAACAAAAGATTAAATTAATTAGATTATCCCAAATTGCAATACTCGCAATACTACATACAATAAGTACACATAAAATTGTTAAATTATTGTTTTAAGAAAATTGTATACCCTGCCGTGAAAGATGTAACTTCATATTTGCGTGCAGCTCTGAACCACATCAAAATGTATGAGATTACGTAAAGGGCAGAGAGCTGAACAAAGGCTTGAGAACAATATGAAAAGTTGGTGTAATTCGAAAATAACAGGGTTCATTTCGAAGCGACTTTCCAGAATGTTTGAGTCAGGCATGTATATTGTATTACACACGCACGCTGTATATTTTTCATTTTGGCTCAATTGTTGCTGTCATGTTTTCATATTAGAAAAGTTTCGTGTTGGGTATGATTGGCAGTTACATATACAATTTGATGCTAACAGTACGCAAATTAAACAGTACGTAGTACGTAAATTATTATTCTTCCTCTGTACCATCGTAATCTGAGTCAGCAGTAGTTGAAGGTGCTGACGGTTCGACATCCTGTTGGGCCGTGATAGCTGGCGTTTCTTTTGGACGTTCATCGTCTGCTTCGTATTCACCTTCGGATTCCTCTGCATCTGCTGATCCACATTTAGAAATCCAGATCCGTTTGCGTATACTTCCAGTATTCGTAACGTATTTGTTCATCTATTTTTTTCGAAGTAGAAATCGATTAAAAAATCAGTAGCGTTTTGGCATGGACTACATAGGCAGTTTAATCATACCTTGGTCAAGACGTGCATTCCTGAAATTACTTTACCGACCACAACATTTGTTCCATCAAGAGCAGCAAGGGGCTTAGCGGTAATGAGAAATTGAGATCCATTTGTGTCTGTAGTAATATTAAGACTTTCTCAGCTATATATCTAATCTAACCTTTTAAAGCCTTTTGTGAACTTATCAATATCTAGGTACCTTTTTCGCCCAGATTGCACATCGAGACAATTCCAGCGTCATTGTGCTTTAATCTAACAATGAAGCAAAGATTATTTTAATGTCGTAACATAAAGAGCAGGAGGCAATAAACAGTCACCTGAAATTTTCGTCAGGGAAGTTAGTACCATAAATGCTTGTACTACCTCGACCATCCCTTCCAATAACATCTCCACCTTGCCATAAATATCCTGGGACTATTCGATGAATCTCTGAGCAATTGTAGCTCAATCCCATTTCTCCAGTACATAAGCACCTGAAATTTTCTGCTGTCAATGGCACAACATCTGCCCGTAGTTCGATTACTATTTGTCCTAGTAGTTCGGAGTCCGTTTCTATCTGCATGTAAACTTGAGGTCGAGGGTTCATGCTAGCTTTTTCTAAAGCTCTGGCTAATCCATTTGTGTACAGACCAGGAGGAGGAACTTTCCAAAATAAAGGATAGTACGAAGTAAGTGCCATTATTTTCTCCATCTTCTCGTAATCTCTCATCTGGTCTTCACGACTGTACACAGATTTCTATGAAGGACGAACGAGGAGAGCTTAGACGCAATAAAACAGAAGGCAAGTTTACGTCTACACTTATTAACTTACAACGACAGAGATCCTTTTGAAAAGAGCAAAGTTGTTAAAAGCGATCCTCAATATGTCAATCTCTCTTGCGCGACTTCGGACATTGATGCTGCGAGAGTCAACCTTCAAATGATTGTCAATTGTTGCCTGAAATTGAGAGTCATTGAGCAATTAAGTTTAAACCTAAGCTACATACATTGGTTTCTTTATCTTACTGGACTCTTCATGATGACAGAAATTCTTTCCAGCATTCGAGCATTTTCCCGTTCAACTTTTACGAATGTAGCAATCGACCGGTTAAAGAAACTTGGAGAGCAGTAGGTTTTCTTTGGAACAAGTGGACTTCGGGAGTCCACCAATGCTTTTGCAGTTACCACACGCTCACGGTGTTTTGTCCAATTGTGGAAACGCAAAGGATTTAGTGGGTCGTCCCCTCGAAGACTTCTGATTTTTGCCTTGTGCCGTTCTTCCTGATTTTAAAAAGTCAGGATTAAACTCGCATAAGTAGCTAAAATTCACAAAGATCATGAGGTACGAGAGCCCACTAACTTCTGTAAGAGGTCGACGGGGAGGGTATCGGCAGGATTCCGGTCTGCTGATTGTAGTCGCTGGCATTGTTAACAAGTGTAGAACTCCAAGACAAACAATTACAAACGATAATTCAGCATGCTTAGAAAAATCCGAGACCTGTCAGAGCTCTTCAGTTGAAACGACCTTCAAACTGCTTTTGAGTAAACAGTGTTATAGAGTTGCCGTAGAACTGCAAATCAGCCAATTAGTGAACCCAATAATTGCGAATAAAATATTATTATTGGGTTCAATAGGTCATGAAGATGGGAGTATAAAATAGTCCAGATTTGCTATAAAAATCTATAAACATTTTTGTATGTCATGTTTTGTAAAGTAATAACTATACATCAACTTAATTACAATAAATGTCTCTAAATATGGGGTCCAATAATCCGAGAAATAAGAGCCGCCGTTCCACAACCACCGTGGTCGGGTCGGTGTGACTAGTTTTAAAATGCAAAAAAAATTTAAATCCAAGCTTCTATTCGAAAAAAGCGTTGAGAATAAAAATGATATAATACGGAATTACATGCTCAAGTGAGCATACTGGTTTTAAACTTATATTTTTGTCTAATTTAGGTCATATAGTCAAGTTAGTCAACTATCGTGTCCTCCTAATCCGACCAGAAACAATGGACCACGTCTTTCGGCTGCATCTGCAGTCATACCGAGATATTGTGACACAATGGATCCATGTAAGAAGATATTTTCTTTGTTTCGTACTGTACTACAGTTGTACGCACAAACAGTACTTTCCAATAGCTTACTTGATTACTAATTAAGGTCATCCTGATCCTAACGCTGTGGCACAGCTTCTCAACGAACTGGGGTGTATTTACTCAAAGGTCCTCGGCAGTAACTGCGGATTTACTCAAGAATCTCGAGAACTTCAAGTAAGACACATTTATGTTTAGAGCATTACTCTCAGAATAGACAAATTAAAAATTCCAATCTATTATTAGTGTAAATTTCGAGACTTGCAAGATCGACTTGCTTTATGTGAAAGATGCAAAGCACAAATGGAAGCGGAAATTGCAAGACTACTAAACGAGCTGAAAGCAATGCAAAGAGAGTTGGATGAAGAATGTCAAAGGAGGTGTAATTTGGAACAGCTAGTTGCTCAATTGAAGTCTCAATTGGAATGCTTGGAAGATGAATTGTGTATGGTCCGTGGTGAAAGAGCTCAACTTGACGCTCTCATAGAAGACTTGAAAAACCAACTCAGATGTGCGTTGAACGATATTCAAAGACTTACTCAAGAAGTCATTGTACAGGAAGGAATACGGAAAGAAAACGAAGAAGAAATACATCGGTTAAAAAATGCTCTAGAAAGATGCTGTAATTGCGTTCATAGCAGATTCCAGTAATTTGTAGTCTGAATGCGACTACTAAACTATAAAATTGTGTTCCATGATTTATAGGCAAGCGTGTGGATGAATTAATGGACGAAAACTCAAGATTAAGGGCAGAAATCTGTAAATTGCAACGAGAACTTGATGCAATGACGAAAGAAAGAGATGCTCTGAGTGTAAATTTTCAAAATTCTACATTATTAACGAAAAACCTATATATACTAAAAAATTTTGTACCATAAATCAATATGACTATGACTCATCTGTTTCGCACAGGCTTTGTTGAACTGCGAAAGAAACGCTTGGGCTGAAGAAAGGTGTTTACTGGAAGAAATCAACGACAAACTGAAGAAACAGGTTGCGTGCCTGGAGAAAGAAAAAGATGAGATCTGCAAAAAGTTCAGAGAAAGTACTGATCTTCATCATGAAGAATTGGATTGCCTTCGACAAGAAAAGGAGAAATTCGAGTGTTTGTATGAAGAAGAAAAGAAAGCTCGTGAAGCTTTGGAGAAAAAGCTACGGGACTGTGAGGAGCAAAAGCGAATTCAACAGGAGCAATGTGGCCTGGTGACGAATACTCCAACATGTGTTAATACTAGAGAACAGAGCAGCCCGTGCGACAAGATCCGATTTGACGTTGAACGATTAGAGTAAGAGTCATGGAAAGAAAGTTTCAAAGGGATTATTCGGAGTATACATACAGTTCATTTTGTTGTAATTTCTTATTTGTTTGCAGGCAAGAACGAACAGAGCTACAAAATGCTCGAAGATGTCTTGATTTAGAGCAGCAGCTAGCCCATGCTCAAACTGAAAGATCCGTCTTAATGCGTCAGCTAGACGAGTATAAATGTTCAGAGCAACAACAACAGCAAATGCAACAGTTTGAAAAAGACAAACTAGAGATGGCAACGAAAAAAATTCGATTCGATGAACATGATAATTCTAAAAAGTGTATAGATGAATTAACAGAGGTTAACAAGACCATTACGCATGAGGCATACCAGCTAAAGAAGATGGTAAACGAACGAGATGAACGTATCCAGGCACTTGTCGTTGAACGATTAGAGTAAGAGAGCTGAAGATTAGTGTCAAAAGGGATTATTTAGTTCATAGTAATGAAATTTTATGTATCCCAACTGCAGGCACGAAGAAATGGAGCAAAAAAGTGCTCAAAGATGTCTTGATTTAGAACAGCAGTTGAAAAACGCTCAACTGGAAAGATTAGTGCTTGTGCGTCAAAGAGAAGAATATAAATGTTCGGAGCAAAAGCAAGTCAAACAGTTTGAAGACCAATTGGAGATTGAAAAGAAAAAACTTCGAATTGATGTCGATGGTAATTCCAAAAAGGCAATAGATGAATTAACAGAGGTTAACAAGACCATTAAGCATGAG
The DNA here is from genome assembly GCA_034696625.1 of Isotomurus palustris. Lineage (NCBI taxonomy): Eukaryota > Metazoa > Arthropoda > Collembola > Entomobryomorpha > Isotomidae > Isotomurus > Isotomurus palustris. The sequence goes on along the minus strand of JAQGAD010000412.1, from coordinate 9,963 downwards.
ACAGAACAACTAAAGAAGATGGTAAACGAACGAGATGAACGTATCAAAACACTTGACGTTGAACGATTGGAGTAAGAAAACTTTTAGTGTGAAAGGGGACTATGTGGTTCATAGCATGTGATGTAATTTTTTGCGTCCCATCTGCAGGCAAGAAGCAGCGAAGCTCCAAAATGCTCAAAGATGCCTTGATTTAGATCAGCAGTTAGCAAACGCTCAAATTGAAAGATCGGTGCTAATGCGGCAACTAGAAGACTATAAATGTTCGGAGCAACAACAAGTCAAACAGTTAGAAGACAAATTAGAGATTGAAAAGAAGAAAATTCAAAATGTAGATGCTAATTCCAAAAAGACAATAGAGGAATTAGCAAAGACAAACAAGACCTGTAAGCATGAGATAGAGCAGCTACAGCAAATGGTACATGAACGTGATGAGCGTATTCGAGCCCTTGATGCTGCACGATTAGAGTATGAGAGTTTCAGATAAGTTTTGAAAAGGAATATAGATTTCACAGCAATAATAATTTTTTGCGTCTCATCTGTAGGCAAGAAACAGCGAAGCTCCAAAATGCTCAAAGATGTCTTGATTTAGAGCAGCAGTTAGCGAACGCACAGACTGAAAGATCAGCCCTGATGCGTAAAATAGACGGCTATAAAAGTTCAGAGCATCAGCAAGTCCAACAATTGGAAGACAAACTAAAGATTGAAAAGAAGAAAATTCTAAATGTAGATGCTAATTCCAAAAAGACAATAGAGGAATTAACTAAGACCAACAAGACCATAAAGCACGAGACAAAACAGCTAAAGAAGATGGTAAATGAACGCGATGTACGAATCGGAGCTCTTGAATCTGTTGTAGCTGAAGTAAAGAGAAAGTATGCAGAGCAACATAAGCAATTAAGGATTCAAAAAATTCAAATGGAAGCTTTGAAATCTGACATGGAGAAACTAGAAACTCAGAATCAAAAAGAACAAAATCAACTGGAACAGCAAAGGCGCCTGTTAATGTAAGCTAGCTGTTATTGTTACGGTATATCTCTTCCCGGAATTCTTAGCATGTAAATGATTTGTCCACCGAATTTGCAGTCGAGAAAAAGCAGAGGTTGAGAAAGAATGGACGAAGCTGAAGAATTCGAGAAAAGATGCTGATAAGGAGAAGGCATCGCTGCAGAATTTGAAAACAATGAAAGAAAGGATCGAATCGGACGTGATTAAAGTCCAAGATGCAATCTCTAGTCGCATGGTTGATCGAAGTGAGCTAGAATCTCTAAGGAAAAGCTACGAAGATAAGCTCCTCGCTATGAAAATCCAGTTTGATGCTCAGTTAGAGATGAACAGACAACTAGCAGAGATTAACGAGTATCTTGGAAGACAAGTGAGTGATTAGGATTAATAAAAATGGACATAGTATTTTATAATATAACGGTTTTTATGGTGGTGCCTGACATATCTATGTTCAAATTTTTAGGCACAGGATCGTGCACTAGTCGAAAAAATTCGAGACTCAAATGAGACAGTACTGAGAAAGGAACTAAACTCAGTTAGTGCAGCTATGAAATTGGACAGTGAAAAACTTAAAACTCTAATAAAAGAACGAGACGAAGAAATATCCTCTCTCAGGAGATCAGTAGGCCTTTTAAAGGATAAATATGCAAAGGAAGCTCAGCAAAGAGAAGAATTAGTTAAGAAGGTCAATATTTTGTCCAGCCTCAGTCAAGAATCACTAAACTGTAGTCCTTCCGTCAACAATAATAGCTCCGTCCAATCCAACTATCCTCCACCCCAACGATCTTGACCATTCTAGATTAACCCGTTAAACTGTGATGTTACAAGTTAATAAATTTGCTAGAGTTTCAGAAGAATATTTAGATTGTGCATTCGCTAAAATGGATCACCAAACTTCGGTTTATTCGTTGGAGCATAAATCCAATATTTGTTCTCATTGCAAGAACCCACACCAGAGATCTGCTAAATGTTCACGATTCCATTTTATCTGCGTGGAATGTCATAAGGCATTTAAGAAGTATTGTCCTCTGTGTCACGAAATCTTGACTGAGCTTAGGGAATTATCATTAGAGGACTTGTTACACCCCCCTGTGATTCAGTCTTACTACCCACCATTCAATTCAACCGATACCATGCTACCTACAGTGACTGTTCCAACCAGCAAGAGTGGTAAGTGTTTCGCAGGAATTTGACTAGATTTCTGAAGTCTACAGTTAAAGTATGATTTGAATGGTGCAAAATGTCAGAAAACCACATTGTAATTCGAATTTCAGTTTCTCGTGAAGAGATGAGCTTCTATGAAATCTGCACCCGCAACTTTTTTGTCATCATGTGGAATTCGCTTGCTACGAGGGTATTCGAAGTTGGAAAGAAGATGCGAAAGCAGAACAAAGCTTCCACAGCTATGATCATCACCGGGTTGCTTGCAAAGTATGCAATGGAACTTCTAAAATTGGGATTGAAATCCAGTTTAAAGTTTAGATATGCTTTCAAAGTATGTTTTCTCTCGCAGATTAGGAAAGAGCGTGGGGAGACCTTTGTACAAGGGCCTGAAAAAGAAGTGCGGACAGTCTGGAACTCTCAAGCTGGGCTTATTATTGGCCATTCTCGTTATTGGCATCCATGAGTTTGTCAGGGATTCGGAAATGAATATTAAATAAGAGTGAGACTATAGTAAAAATCATGTGATTCTGGAAACAAAATTAGTTGAATAAAACCTGTTAAAATTCATGACGAGAAGAAAGTAGACAGCAGGAAGAAAAAGAATACAGATCAACTTTTACTTTCCATAATGACTAAACTCTGCGCTGCTGGTGGGAAACTTCACGTTGAGTATTTCAATCACTCTGCAGATGAGAAACGGAAGTAAATAAATTATTATTTCTTGTTTCGAAATCGAAATTAAAGTGAAGCCTTTAAATATTCGGGTGTGTCATGTCGCAGGGAGGACTTAAAGTGCGGAATATCTCCCCTCTTCTTCAAGGATTACGAAATTTTCTCCTTGGGGTTAGTAAATGAATAGTGTGTTGAATAGCTCTCCTCGATTTATAATTATATTATAAGTGAAATATTGAAAATGGCATTTTTTGATGTGGATTGTGATTTGGAATTAAGAGGAAGCATGTTCCAGAGAAGGCAGCGTTGAGGTACACTCCTCTGGTAGCTGCGCGTACTCAACCCGCTCCTAATTTACCGGAAGGAGAAGCGCATCAGTTGAGCAACAATCATTACTGCAAGCGCGATGGTCGAAGGGAAGCAGCTCCAGCAGTCGTTATTGCGGAAAATTCCTCCAGTGGTCCAAAGATGATCGCCGCCGGAAGTGATGCAAAGTAAGTTCCTCGGAGTTATACACAGCGAACAAGTTTTTTGCAGCAGTCTGAATGCTAAAAACCTTGTGACTTGTTTTGCAGGCAGAGTGGAGCAAGGAAGGGACCTCCGACTCCCGGGAAGTATTGGGAGTGGGACTAATCTAATAGTGTAGAGTATTTAGACGAACAGAAAGTCCTATGCTGATTCGAAGAAGATGCGTTCATAGTCAGTCATGTATAAAATTAGATGTTAACTCGATATGAATATTATGAGAAATCGAACGTATGAAATTAAAATCTTTAGTTTGAAGATCGATGTTGTGAAAATATTATACAGTTAACACAAGTTTTCAGGAGCACGATTTTGAGAAATTTCACATTAATTTATTGCAACTGGACGAATTAGAATTTGAATACTATGTATCACATCTTAACAAGATGTATTTAGTTCACCGGTATTACTAATGACGATCAGATTGATAGAGAAACATGTAGGATTCAGTTCGGGATTTGAGAGATTAATATCCTGCTCCATAGCCTTCACCGTAGCCTCTGTAATGTTCTCTGTAGCCTCCACGGCCACCATACCCACCTCCTCCGTAGGCACCACATCCGCCCTCATAACCTCCCCCATAGTTTCCTGTAAAGTATAATCGTAATAAGTAAGTTCTAGCATGTTCTTGCTGATATCAGGTTTGAGATTTTTATGAAGAAGATAATGCAAGTAACCTTCGTAATCATCATCGTAACCACCTCCGTAGCCAGCATAGCCATAACCATAATCACGGTCGTAACAAGGACAGCAGCCTCTTCCGTGGTTGCGACGATACGCACCATGGCCATAGGCTCCTGCTCCGTATCCTCCTCGGTATCCTGAAAAAATATCCAAATTCTTATCAGTCTTATTAACATTCATTGATCGCAGTCAAGAAGAGAAAAATAATATGTTATCAACATCAAGGATGAACTCAATATTCAAATGTCTGATTTTGGAATGGATAAGGCTGCTGGGATGGCACGAAAGCATGCACACCGTACCCAGCAGAGATTATCCCTAACCTTGACCTGAGACAATCGTAGCTACCGACCTCTTATCTCTAATAATCAGAAATTAAATTATCATAAGTCGACATTTCTTACCATAGCCTTCGCCCTCGCCATATTCAGCTCTCTCGTAACCTGGAAATGAACAAAATGTGCTTTTTATTAGGAGAAAAAAAACCTTGCGTTAGGGAGATTTCTTAAAATAATTGTATTACCACCAGCTCCGTATGGTCCAGGTCCTCCGTAACCTTCATACCCTTCTCTTCGTTCATTGCGTTCTCCGTACTCTTTACCGTCTTTGCCATATCCTCCTCCACCTCCTCCTCCGTATTCTTTCTTCTCATATCCACCGCCTCCATACCCAGGACCACCCCCACCGTATCCTGGACCACCACCACCGTATCCTGGTCCACCACCACCCCCACCACCATATCCAGGACCGTTGTTGTAGCCCCCACCGCCGTAACGTTCGCCGCCATTGTATCCTACAAAATTAAAAGCAGTCTCATTATTTTCAAATCTCTTCAAAATCAAATTGCATGGCTTTAGCAGCCACCTCCATTAGCGTCTGCACCCCTTTTGGTTGGGGATTTCAGTTCCGCACCTGGGGGCTGGTTGGCCTGGGGTGGTTGTGGTTGAGGAGCATTCCTTTTAGCCACTGGAGCTGGGGTCTCAGCTCCAAAGGACCCTGGTATGGCCAAGCTGGCAAAGAGCACGATTGAGGCTACCTAAAATACGAAGTTTGAATTAAAATTAATTAAAAGCATTTCAAAGTTATAAAACTTTTCAACAAGTAATACCTTGAAATTCATGATGAGTTGCCGGAAATCACGTTTAAGCTATACTATGACACTGACGATAAGCTGCAGACGAAGAGCTGAGAAGAAGACAATTGTAGAACTACCTTCTCTCAGCAAGGATAAGCTTCGACTGACTCAACCAGCGTAAGGATACACACCGATAAAGGTGGAAAGAAAGAAGAGCAATGTCTTCTTAAACGTATGCAATTCAATCTGCACTTATTCTAATTCCAAGGGCAGGAACAAACTTCAACACTTAATACACTTTAGCTTTGAACGTTCAAGTTACCGTCATTTAATCGATCTTTTGAAACAATATAGAAATACAAGTAAAATAGCAAGGAAAGAAACGTATACATCAATCTACGTTAACAGTACAGTATCTTGTTAGGACAGAGGCAATCCGGATAATACACAATAGTAACAATATTATGTACTTCAGTAAAATTAGGATATCTTGTGAGCGTCTAGCTCATTAACAAACAAATATTATAACAAATATTAGTGTGCTTACAGAATAATATTTAAATTATGAACTAGGCGACGTTACACTTTTGGGGGCTTCATTCACCGTACGAGAACACAGGTCAATATCAAGTCATCTGTCATTTAATTTCTTTGCATTCATTAGTTGTATTGGTATTTATATGGTATATAATTATCCTCTATCGTACTATGCCATATCATGGAAAGAGCCTAAGCTTTCCAGTGACTTTATCAACATCGGTAGTGAGTCCAAAGACAGCCAACACCGTGTGAGATCCAGCAGGTATTTGAGTGTGGCCAGCATCTTCAATTTGTGAATAAGGCAAACCTAATTTCTCAGCTTGACTTGCGAGGTCATTGAGTTGCTCGGTAGTTTCACATTGCAGAACGATTTTTTTCGCTCTACAAAACAAGATAATTTCTGAATGATTAATATTAATTAATAACTAACCAAAATAAGTCAGTTAACTGCTTCAATTACCCATTATCTTCCCATTGAAGTAAAGACGCACCATGAACATCTTGCTTACTAATCAAATTCTGGTATATACCGATTGCTGCATGCCCAACCTACATGCACAAAAGAATCAGAATCTAATTAGGTACCAAATACACAAAAATAAAATATGTACTAATCCTTTTATGAAACAAATCTATCTACCTGTGCAGCAATTTTGCCAGGAGTCATTGGAAGAGAAGTATTTACCACAAACACCATCTTATACTCACGAAATTCGTACATCTCCGACGATTCAGCTGAATCACCACCCAAGTCATTTTCAAACACCCATGCAATAGCTCCTTCTGCTGTATCAGCACCAGTCTGCATTACAGCCTGCAAATATTAAAGTTTCACCCATCAAGTTCTGTCCGAAAGTACTGTTTCAATTTAAAAAAAATTTAAATTCCACACCATCTCAGCTATCGGACGAGAAATCCCCATCGCCACAATTGAATCTACGATTTCCTTCACATGTGGTGCATTGAGATCTACACCTCCAGCAGCGACATTAGCAGCAGCTTGTTGACCACCACCTGCAGCTGCAGCTCCTGCTCCAGTAGGAAGACCTCCTTCACTCTCCTCACCGTCTCCACGTCCGCGGTCCATCTCCACCCAGGAATGCTACACAACAAACAACTTTAATTAAAATTCAACTCCTTACGTTTCAATTCATCTCTAGCCTACATGAAATGAATAAATCCGCACTCACCAAACTTGTACGCGCGTTCAGTTAAAACTAATAACCCAGTCTGTTCCTCTCTTGTCTGACGCCAACAGCTCAACTCACTCACTACCCCTACTTTCTATACGTATTTTTAACAGCAACGTCAAAACAGCAACGCCAACGTCAAAACCTTCTTCATGCAATAGTAAAACCTCCTTCACCAACTTTGCTTAATTCGCACCTCAGCCTCCCGCAGAATAAAACCGGAGTGTGTGTGTCTGTGTAATATTTACTTGGTGCGCAATTCAAATTGCCGCGCGATTTGAATGAATTCCGCCTTCATTTAGGAGAGACTGAGTTTCCCACAAACCCTTCTCCCTCCTCTGCATACATTTTCACGTGAACCCACCAACCACCACCTGAGATTCCAATTAATTAATCCCATTCGGATCCAACATCTCCCCTTCCCACGAAGCTCTCTGCTTACGCGACCCTCCAAGTGGTGAGTGTAACATTGTGTACCTACTCAACATTGTGTTAATATGTTGTTTGAGCATAAGTGTTATGTATGCAGCATGATCAGGGTCGGACGGAAGTGTTAGGCCATTTAAATTTAAACAATAGTAAGGACAGGGTCAGTTGGAAGAGGGGGGGGGGGGAGGGGGGTCATAAGGCCAAGAAGAGGGGGAACAGATTAAGGGACTGATACCAGTGAAGACTTGAAGGGTACGTGCCGCCCATAGTCCCATAGTAGTGGTAGTGGTAGTAATAGTATAGTGTGGTGGTGGTGGAAAACAATATCCGTGTGTAGATGAGAAAAGTGTTACTAATATTGTGAGGCTGACTGCTGCTGCTGCAGCTGCATGGTACGAACTGCGAAGAGTGGAGTTTAAGTTGAGGAGAGGATCAAATGGGGACGACAGGTAGGTAGATTGGAGTGTAGTATAAAATAATATAAAACTACTACTCATTGAAGTACAACATCCTCGACATTAAAAAACTTGGTGCAATTTAGATAGATTTGTGTGGTGGTGGTGGTTCACATCATCCCAACACTGCACACAGACAGCCTGAGCTTTGTGATACAATCTGAGGTGTAGAGGTGCACTCAGGTAAGTTGATAAAAAACCCAATAGAGTTTTCAAGACTCAATACATTTTGCTGGTGACTGAAGAAGTAGGAGGAATGTTGCTTGTTGGCTTCGCCTCACTTGACTTCCCTTTTCTCTAGTTTTCTGCTCGTTTTTAATTCAGCGTTAATTGTGAGGAGGACGACAATACAGTGCAGTCAGTGTTAGGGATTTTGATTGTGTTCCCTGGGACCAGGTGGGTTTAATTAATTGCATCGTAAGAGTACACGTACGGGAGTTTAGGAAATATTAAATTGTGGGAAGGTAGGAAGTCTAGGAAGAAGAAGAAATGGTCCACTCGGTCCAAGTGTCAACGTAGGGGTAACTGTTAAAGTGTGAACAAAAAGGCATCACCACCACCACCAACAACCACCACCACCATCATCATCACTACATCATGGCTTGTTTGATGGTGCATTTGATTTTAAAGAGGCCAACTGCATTCTCAGCTCTCGTTTTGTCAATTTGATCTTAGATTCAGATCGACAGTGATGATGGTAGAAGTGTGTCCTCACAGTAATAACAATAACGATAAAAATAAATTAGCTGAAAGAAAGCTTAGGTGAAAATGTTTTTTACAGAGAGGTGACAGTTTTATTACTTAATTCGATTTGGCTCAAGTTAGTACTATTTATTTATTTCGATGTTGCTACTTCTGAATTTTTATGTTGTGCGGGTGTAAGAAAATATTTCTGTAGGCACATCAGTAGTGTACAAAATTGATAAAAGCGATACGGTTTGCTTTAGCTCCGTAGCAGTCTAAACATGCAGTAAAAAATCAAAATGTACTAGTACTAGTAGACAGTGTAGTTTCTGCATATTAATATATTGTGTATTCTCTTTAACAGGATAATCAAGCAGCAAGTTTGTGCGAAGAGAAGAGATCATCGTATCGAGCGTATTCGGAAGACAAATGCTATTTAAAACCAAGAAAGGATCCATCTCAACCATTAATACAAGCCATAAGAACAACTGGACCGAAATGGAACAGCAAGAGCAAATTAACTAGCAGATACACATGAACATGCTCAAGCAGATGTTGCGATCAGTTTGTTTATTCAGAAGGACAACGACGAAGAGCAACACCATCACTGATGAGTTGCGGGCAAACATGGATATCCATTAGCCTGTTGTGTGGATTCTGGATCCGATTATGATGATGATGGGTTGATTGGCAGAGCAAGTGAAGTTGAATTTGTAGTTGGTAATATATCCATTAACCAACACGCGTTTCTTTTCTATCGAACCATTTTGCGAAAGATTGTGAAAAGTGTTGTCAGACTTAAGCTTGTGTTGTCTCCTTGTGTGCATTGTGTCCTAACTCCTGTTTGGATACGGTGGAAAAACTGTGATTCAAATAAGCTCCCTGTTAATTACACAGTCGGTTATTTACACCACACTGATACATCTTAAAACTTCCAAGTGATTTCGTTAATGCCATTGATAAGCTGATCAAGCAAAATTGAACACGGAATGTTATATAGTTCTGTCAATCCTTCTCGCTTCCCCAAGTTTTAAATGTATCACGTACTGAAATTGTACATTTTAATTGTTTTTGATTCTTCAAATAATATTTCACTTCTTTGAATGGTTTCTTTTCTTCACGAACGTCATCATATAGTTTTGCTGTGTTTCTGAAAGCTACATTTCCAAAAGATTTTCGGTTAGAATACAGTTTCAAGTGCGGTTGTGCTTTCGTAAGTTTGCCTCGGATACTCTAACGATTTGGCTAAACATCCTTGGACCTGTGTTCGTGGAATTCATTCGCAATGGCTTTCAATGAGGTTAGTGAAACACTTCGTACCTTTTTATATTTTAATGTTTGATAGGTTGGCTTTTGATTTGTAATATGTTTGCACGTTAATACATTACTTAATCTTCCAGAAGGTATAGCAAGCAGGCATGTGGTGTATCTGTATGTGTTGTCTTGAAATCTGAAACTCACTATTGTACAGGGTGATTCACGAAGATGGGCCACACTTTCAACCCTTAGAACTTTTGACCCTGCAGTCGTACTGAAGAAATAA
>JAQGAD010000411.1:0-40145 GCA_034696625.1 Isotomurus palustris | reverse complement strand
ATTAATTTCTCATCCGGTCTCTGGACTCAGTTGCTCCAATTAATTTCGTTGTCCCTGGACAACTCCGTTAACCCAGGAGACATACGAAGAGACTCGAGTGTAGACGGAATAATTGGGACACCTGTTTGGCCCAAACGATGCCACTCCGCAGAGGAAAGTCTTCTCAGGTTGGCTTAAATAGCGACACGCCACCGGCCCTCCAGAATCTCCGTTACCTAAATCATTAACAACACGACATCATCATTAAGACTCCAACTAACTTTCTGAGCTTAAGACTTAAGACTTAATTACATGGAGTGACTCCTCCTTCCTTCGTTCCAGTGCAGAACATCTCCTTATTCACCAAAGCGTATCCCTTAAACAGTCTCGCACATTCTTGCCAGTCTACTAAAGGAATGTCCACCTTCCTCAATTGCTTTGTCCACCTTCCATACCTGCAACCAAATCACTCAATCACTTAATCAATTCATATCAAATCGCTAAATGTCATTTTAATTAATTCTTACGGATCAGGTCGTCCCCATCCAGTGACAGTTCCATTTCCTTTAAATCAAAGCCCAATTAGACTTTCTCACCTTGCCTCATTCTTCATTAATTAATCACTCACCTTGAACAGGATAGTCCTGAGGGGCCAGTGCAATCGGTTGAATCCTCTCGTTGTACTGAAACGGAGGAGTGACTTTCAACAGAACGATGTCGTAGGTCGGTTGAGTTCCCTTGTTGCCCTCGTGTTGTTTGTATTCAAACTTTGGATGAGGAATAATCTCCATAACTCTCACGACCTGTTTGTACTGCCGATCTTCTTCTCGAGTATTTTCCAAATCTGTCGTTCCTCCGGTAATCCAAACCTTCCTGGGATTTGCAAAAGTATTCGTATCTCTGAAGTAAACGCAGTGGGCTGCTGTGATGACATATTCTGAGTTGTAAATCGCTCCTCCGCATTTTAAGATCTCCGAGGTGTTCCAGATATTCTCGATAAACACTTGGTACGGGAATTCTCCTTGAACTGCTTCCTCTCCTCCGACAATCCGCATTTCTGAGAGATCATAAAGTAATTAACCAATCAATAATTAATTAATTAGTCTAAAAAGGCTCACCCATTTCCTCTGCCAACAACGGAGATGCAAATCCTACGCAGAGAATCCCTACAACAAAACCTGTCAAGCTATTCATCTTCTATTTCTTCTTCTTCACCAACAACAGAGTCAACGAAGAGACCCGAAATGAAACTAAGTCATAAATTCAACTTGTAGCTTTTATATTTTTGGATTCACATTAAAACCTGATCTCATTCAATCACATTCACATTGTCGTGGCTCGTCACATCGAAATAAAACCAGATTAACAGGATTCATTGAGACTTTGAGAATTTGAGAGTGAAGTGAGTACAAACACACAATTACACATCAGCATTTCTGAATTACATTATGACGACTCAACAATCTGAAAACAACTTAAGAAGAGAGGTACACAAAAACACAATAAACGAGAGGCTAAACAGGACAACTTGCAAACACAATCCAATTTTAAATTCCAAATTCCAACATGACTGACGCCCACAATAAAACTGACTTTACAATTTAAGTGGATCTCCTTTATTCCTTCATCCTTTGAAACAGTTTGAATTGAGTTTCAAAATTGTTTTGGAGATTTCCAGGAATATGGAACAGTCTTAAAGAGACACACGGAATTAAGTGAACGACCGCATGACTCACTCAATCCTTCAGACTTCTACTTAAACATCTCAAGTTCTCAAGTGGAAACATATTTCCACTTTCCGTCGTGAGCTCAAAAGGATTTCATTTCATGAGTTGATTGATGTTTTCAGGTCTCAGGATAAAACACAAAACATTCTTTTATTTTATGCAAACAACATAAAGAATTGTCATGTAGGCTAAGTTGAGTAAAAGGAATCTCATCTCCTCTTTCTCGAGTATCCTCGCAGGCTTAACTTAATAAATATTGAATATTAATACTCACACACGTCTTTCATTAAGCCCCAAGCTTCTACTATAACCACAAAACTAAGATTAAGGAATAAATACATTTAACATGTCTGCTTGTCCTTCGCTCCATTTCCTGTGTAAATTATTTTAGCACACCAACAAACCACAATTTCCTCTTTCTTCCAACGTCAAATCAATAAATAATTTGTGCACGTAGGTTAAGTCCATGGCTTGTGTTTTACACGATTCCTTATCAATTTACTCCCAACACTTTATTATACAAATGCCACAACTAAATTATACATGACATGCTACATTGCTCACAGAGCTTAAAACCAAAACCTAACTGCCCATCGAAATATTACCAGACCGTTTATTGTCATTTTGTCATTTCCATAATTCACACACTGTTCTCCGCTTTTAAATTTAAAACTTGAATTGTAATTGCGTAAATAATTACTTACACAATTTATTTTAACATTCAAAAATCATTCGAGTTTCCCTTTATGGTATCTGCTATAAAATAATAAACAATTTCTCATTTAATTTCCACAAGACCATTTAAAAGTTACAAAAATGATTTTCAAAAGCCGCATAGTTTGGCTAAAACTTATCATACTCATCCTTAAGCCCCTCTCATTCTGCTGCAATGCTCAGCTTGGACTTGAAGCGAACATTTCCACACTCCAAGTCCAAGTCCAAACACCTGTCTCCAATATTTCCAAACAAAACCAGACAGATCTCAACTTAGCCCTTCCCCAATCTGACGAGACCTTTGAAAGTGTAACAACCAAAAGTTCCCCAGCAAAGTCTGTGCGGCATCCTCCGATGCGTCGCCTTGTTCCTCAAACTTCGACAAAACCTCCGGTGAGAGACAAATGTTCTCCAAACTGGAACCCTCCCTGCATCCGAACAAACCACACGCTAAGTTGCAAATGTCGCAACGACTCGTTGGAATCCATCCTTTTCACACAACCGGTACTAAATTATTAACCGTTTAACCTTTAGTAACACAGCCTCGCTTTTATCCAGTCTACTACACAAAACGCTTTAACGTTGGTCTAAATTATTAATTGTAATTTAAAACTTTATCTTTCTCTCTCCTCCTCCATTAAGAACCTTGATGAATTAACATCAATTAAAATCCGGGACAGTTACATTCCCACCGTCAACCTCAACTTATTTGTGAACGTCTCCAACCTTCAGTCTCTCAGTGTCACTCATTCCCAAGTCTCTCAACTTTCCGGGACTCTCCCAACTTCCCTCACAAGTCTCAATTTGTCTTCAAACTCGCTCAGCACTCTGGAAAACTCGACATTTCTCCCAGTCACTTCAACAGAACTCGTACGAAATCCCACGACTCCAGAAGCTGGAGACAAAAACACGCCAGGAACAGAAGGACGACCTTCTTCTTCCTTTGCAGCCCAGGAATCCCGTGAAACGTCTCTCGTCTCCCAGTCACAACACAAAATGAGAATAGAAATGATCGATCTGTCCAATAACAACATTTCCGAGCTTCCCAAATCCATCATTGACTTGCAGGGATTGAATAAATCCGTCTTCATTGCAGGTAGGCACATCAAAATACATGGAAAGGAGTTCTTATCAATCTCAACTTACCACTCTCTCTTCTTCATATAACTCACTCTCGTCTCGTGGGAATATAAAAATGGAATAGACGGGCAGTTGAAATTGCTCAAAATCTAACAGAGTGATTGAGTGTAGGCGTCTGGTCTCTCTCTTCACTTCATCTTCAGACTCGTCTGCGAGACATCTTTCTCATCCATTTTATTAAACATCCGTCCAAGTCCAAATGTTCCCAAAATCCTGTCATAAAAATCCTTATTCAAAAAACACATTATGAATAATCCGTTTCTCTGTGGTAGGAAACATTTTAGAAGGGGAATTCGTGTGGGACCAAATGTTCAACTGGACAAAACACTTCTGGACGAAGAACTTTTCCGCATCCGATTTCATTCTGAAGGACGCTGATTACGCAATGTGTCGCATCTTTGAAAACCACCGACACTTCGTATACTCCGTTTTTGCTGTTCTCAAAGCTAAACACGTAATTCTTGTGTATACACAAATGTAGCTTTTAATTATCTCTAATGAGGTTTTATACACCACACAGCATTTAGAAGACATTTGCAGCAGCCCTAGCATTCTCCGCCAATGTCGAAATTGCTCTCTCTTCGGACTCCAAAAGGACCTGGAGAAAAGCCTACCTGACTATCCCACAAGTCACAAAGGACCTGGAGGAAGCATTTCACTTTCTCTCGAGTTGGATTGCTCAGAAAGTGACCTCAAAGAGCTTCCTCACATTCCTCCACAAACTTGGTACTTGAACGTCTCTGTCAACCAAATCACCAGCTTGGCTCCTTTGACATCGGACAACTACAAGTACCTTCAAGGATTGTATGCTGACTACAATCAAATTAACATACACACGTTACCAGCAGGAGCTCCGTTTCTTGAACAGTACACTCGTCTCAGTCTCCGACACAATAAAATTGATTCGGTAATATAATCATTCAGTAAAAACCAGAGCACATGACTTCAACTTCACACTTTCACACAGTTACCATTGAGCGTCCTTCAGTCCCTCAAAAGTCTGCAGGACAACATCCATCGGATTAATAATGAAAGAGGACACACTCACCTCGGAGGAAACCCAATTGACTGCGGAACCGATTGTTCCAGATTTCTTAATATTCAGGTCTCCATTCTTCCTTTCACAATTCACAATAAGACAACCATGAAAAATGAAATCTCTTCTTGGAATGCTTCTAAAAACTAACTTCTACTTTTAGAATTTCCTTCGTAAATACAAACGCAATATGGACTCGAAGGACATCGGCTGCACAAACTTAATGCACGAAGAAGTAATCGCATTCCATGTATCATAATCATACGCAACTAAATAATTCATCGCGAGTATCTTTCTGAGTTGTAGGCCATTGTGGACATAAGAATGCCAGAAATCTGTCGCATTGCCAATCCAGATGAATCCGAGACGTGGGTTACAGTTGTCATTGTGTTGGAAGTTTTGCTTATCGTTGCAATAATCGCAAAAGTTTGGTACGACCAACAGTAAGTGGAACAGCTCTTTTGAAAGCTGAAAACCTTGCCCAGACGTTGATGTTTTTAGATTTTTCGTTTAAGAGTTTATCGAAGAACGGGGAAATTGCCGTGGATCTCGCAGATTATGCCGCGTCTCCCCTGGGACACTGTCCTCGAGGGACTTAAAGACATAAAGGAGCACCAAAACAAATCGCTGTCTAATAGCAAACAAGCCAACACATCCACAAGCATCGGGAGTTTTCAATTCTTAACGCTTAAGCGAAGAAACAGTTCGCCCAGGATGCCCAGGAATAAAAAGACTAAATCTGTGAGATTCAAGACTTCTCGATCCAATTCTGATGCTAGTCAAGCTCAATTGGAACCTGCGAAGTTGGAATCCTTCCTAAATTAAAACGATCGATATTTCCATTTATCTCAATAAGTTAATACATTTGTATTTTAAAAGCAATAAACGGTTGTTCAAGATAAAACATTTAAATATAGTAACAGGCTACAACCTAGAAAGCCACGAAACTAAATTAAAACTTATAATAATTAATCTTGCTGATTAGCTAGCTGATTGTGAAGATGAAACATTTAAATATAGTAACAGGCTACAACCTGGAAAGCCAGAAAATTAAATTAAAACCTCTACTTCATCTTTCTGATTAGCTAGTTGATTGTGAAGAGAAGGTCCAACTTGTAGGATAATTATGAAGTAGGTAAACACAGCTCCGAGCATCTGCAAAGGTTCAGAAGCTTTTTTACACCCATTTCTTCAATACTGCACGTTAAAAAATAGCTTACAGTGACAATGAACGGTCTGTCAATAGAAAAGTACTTGGATCCAGAAATGACAATGTTCTCTGAGTAAACTGTTTGCATATGAGACATCTGCAAAAGAACAACCAAACAACACACACAACTCAGATTACTCATCTTTACTAACAATAAGCCATGTCTTTTGTATCTTAATCTTTCTTAATATAACATACGAGGTATTTTCGATGCAAAGAATCCTCAGGATTGACCCAGTGAGTCCTCAACACCTCCAAACCTTTCATCGCTTCCTCTCCCATCGACGCGGCGTCCAGCGACATCGCAAAAAATACGTACACATTTTGCATCAGAATTCCTGCAGCTCCAATGAAGTCAGTTCGACTCACATCTTCGTACGTTCCAGATCTTGCCAAGTAGTACAGCTCAAAACACATGTTCACCAACTTCACCACACAACCAAGCCAGACATCTCCACTCATTATCACAATTCATCAAGGCCGTAATTCACTCACGGCCTTGGAATTCATGAATGATTTTTTTAAATGACTGAACTTCCAAAAACGCTTCGAAACTCACCTGGCAGAAGTAATACGTCTGCAAAACACTTCCATAAACTTCATTCGACATCCGCACCAACCTCAGCAGAGTTCTGCTGTCTTCCTTCAACTTTTCACAAACATGTCTTTCCGTAATCATGTCTGGAAGTCAAGAAGAATTTCCAAATTCCAATTCCAAACCTACACCGGAAGTTGGGGAAAGCTGAGACAAACTCACTTAAACTCACCTGAAGGACTACTCTCTAGAAACTCTTGGAACCTTTTATTCCAATCAGCAAATCCAGCTTCCAGCAGCTTCACGTGAAATCGGAAGATCATCAAGAAGGCTCGAGACGAGTACAACGCATAGCAGATGACACTTAATCCGATGATAAGCACAGGCTGTTGGTAATCAGTTGCCTTCAGATCAAACCACCTGAGGTGAGGAATGACCCGAAGGACAATTATTCCTGCGAGGAATCCAGATCCCCTCACTATTGACCAGTTACTAGTTGAATCCCATTAATAAAGCTTATTAAATTAATAGGATCATTCAATTAATCATTTCAAGCACACATTGCATCTTACAAAACAGTTGTCCCAAGAATCCCCAGACACATTATGAAGCTTCCATATCCCAACTGACTTGTCCACACATAAACTCTGATTTTCTTTGGAACTTCCAATCCCAACTGGTCAAGTGCGACATTCCAGTAGTTCAGATATTTCACAACTTTCTTTCTTCTCGAGAAGAACGAGATACTCGAGACTGCTGCGTGCAGCAGGCAACTCCAAACCAACACGAGGGAAACGATGTTCTTCCGGATGTTATCCTTCCTCATCTCGTCCCACTTGCTTTTAGGAATGATATCCCATCCCAAGAGGAAGTCGCAGAACCCGACGACAAACAGAAGAACGGTGGTCACCAGAATGAAAGTAGTAATGCCAAAGTAGACCCACAGGAACGACTTCAAGGAAGTCTTGTACACTTGAATGTGGTCCTTCACCAAGAGCGACTTGTTGGTGACATTCGATAAAAGGTTACTTGATTTCAGAATGGCACGCGTTTCAGGGTAAAAAGGCCAGCGTCCCAAAGCAGACAAAGATATACGGAAAGGCTTGAACAATTTGTTAACACGGTTAGAGTGGAAGTTCAAGTCCAGTTCTTTTTCCAGTTGATTTCCATTCCACGTAGGATGAACTTTAGATAAATTCCCGGAAGCGTTCAACGGATTCAGGAGGATTTTGAAGCGATTCAATCGCTCAATTGAAATGGAATTTACGCTGTTTCTTCGAGTCATTTTTGGGGAGGTTCTTTGCGACCTGACGCAGTAAATGGAGTGATATGCAAAAACTAATGTGATGTTAGTGATGTAAATGGGTACGTGGGAGTTCTAATAACTGCCAATTAAGATTCTATCATCCCATTTCTTTATTAATTAGCGCAGTTTGTTCTGCCTAATTAGCTGTCAGGTGGGCGGATTAAGAAAGTCATATGTAGAAACTACGACAATGGGATTTCTCTGATGAACCAGGAACAAAAGAAAAAGAGGCACATTTTTATCCACAGCAAATATCAAAGTCCAAAAGTTCTGTTGACTGTAATTGGGACAAATAAAAAAGAACAAATAATTCGACATTCCACAGAATTCACCAGGTAAATCTTGAACAACGGTAATTGTGCGTTGGTTTTATTCACAGCTTTTCCACAGAGGAAACTGCAAAACTATTAATAACCGTAAACTGTAATGACAAACTTGATTGCTTCCATAATATTATATCCCAGTATGTTAACAAGTAATTAATTACAGCGTAGATAACCAGTGCAATTTAGTGTAAAGTAATTCATTCCTTTATTTCTATAAACTAAACTACACACCGAAAAATCGTTGATTTATCACCTTATTTCATTGGATAAACGAACAAGAACGATGTCTAAAGTTGCCCTAACTTAAGCTATTCGTATTTTAGTACTTCGGATATTATTGTTATTCATCAGCATTTAACTCCCTGCATAATAAGCTGTTAGCGTTTTGAAACTTTGTACTCGCTGCCTTGCATTCCAGTATTAATTGCATACAAACTACGGTTCTCATTCAAGCACACAGGTTACACAATCAATGTACATCCCACCGTTCAGTATTCTAAAATCATCAGTGTCATGTATAATATCATACGAACCAGAAGATCAGACGTTAATAGAGTTAATACAGATTAGATTAATTAAGTCGTTAAGTCAGATCAGACCAGGTTAAATCATATCACACAAACTAACAACCGAACAACCTCGAGCCTGTACTCGCTTATTTAAACAATACAATAACAATACTTTTAACTAATTAGTGCTACACCATTGTAAGAACCCTTAGAATATGACCAGTTTTAAAAACAGCTGCAAAATTAATTGAACTTACTAGAAAGATGCGAACTGAATTAAATATACCTTGTATAAATACAAATTGCACGAAGTCTCAGTTCAACTAAAGTCGATACATAAAGTTAAAGCTTTTTGGATTTTATGCGCAGTCATTCCTGGAAAATCAGTAGACATACTTGGTAGGCTATGACACATAATCATTAACATCTTTGACACTGATAACCAGATATTGATTATCACAGCTATGCTGCGAACATTTATTGCTAATTACAACTTAACTATTTTGCATATTTCTTTCTTCATTTTCGTAATAACACCGCACAACAAACAGCTATTGCTAAAATACATCGCAGCACAATTTTGCGTCAAAAACGATGACTAATCGTAATTAAAATCGATGGTAATTCATTTTATGACATGATGACTAATACACACAGAGACAGTGTTAATTAGCAGTTGTATGTAGAGTGTAGAGAGACTTTCAGTGTTTAGTTCTTTTTGTTTTTCACTCCCATCCAACCTGTCACAGCCAACACAGCTTTAGAAACGTAAACTTGCAGAATTCTTCGATGCAAAAGCCCAGGAAGAAGAGCCAAGAACACGACTACAGATAAATGAAATTATTACGTAAAAACACACAACGAGCTTTACCTTTCTGTTTTTTCTTTACAAAAATACACTTACCGAGCAGATAAGCCAAAAACAAATTATTGACAGTATTTCCAATCCATGCGAGAATCAACAGAGCTACGATAATCGTAGAGGAATACTGCAGAAAACAAAACCAAATTGAAAA
The DNA here is from genome assembly GCA_034696625.1 of Isotomurus palustris. NCBI lineage: Eukaryota > Metazoa > Arthropoda > Collembola > Entomobryomorpha > Isotomidae > Isotomurus > Isotomurus palustris. The sequence goes on along the minus strand of JAQGAD010000411.1, from coordinate 30,647 downwards.
CCAATTTACCTTCAAAATTCAGAAATATAATAATTGAATCAAAAATCCTAATAGCTAACGCTAACTCACCGCATTCGGATAGTCTTTCTTCCATTCCTCCAGTGTAACCTGGAAATTCCACACTTGAACGCTGTAATACGCGATGCGATTCACAAAGATCGAGAACTTCTTTTCCTTCTCCGAGGTCCAACTTTCTGGCGTGCTTACAGTTTTAGACACCACAGGGAGCAAGTAATCTCCAATCGTAAGAACCAGTCCCAACACAGAAAACGCTGTCACCACCGAAGGGTTCACGTACCAGATAATTCTAAAACATCACAGCACACTCAATTTACAAGACTGCAACTCTTTTCTCAGCCATAAACTATAATTAAATTAAATCAACCTACCCAAAGACAAATGACACCACACCAGCCAACAGAAACGGATAGCCTTCTTTCCTCCATATGAAAACATCCAACAAGACTGGACAAACCTCTCGACACGGTGTAAGTCTGTCCTTAAGAAGTTCTTCGTTCTGCAACAGCAAACAATTCTCTATTAGTATACAACATTTCCTTGCCAGCTATACAAAATCTTCAGCTGTTCCTCTCTTACCACTAAGATTTCCATCCTGAGCGTCATCCGGAATCGAAACTCGGAGACTTGTTTTAACTACCACTTCCAAATTCCGTCGTTAAAAGACCTTCCAAATCTTCCAAATCTTCAAAAGCAGTCCTTCAGCAGATGTAGAGTGAGATCATCTGGGAACTCTTCTTTTCACTTCCCTGTCATTTCTCCTCTTCCACTTCTCCGAGCAACAACAACCAACCTGCCTACAAACCACTTGGTCGGGTCTTCACCTGAACTGCACCACTTCTTACGAGTCAATTAGTGACAACAATTAATTAACACTCCCTGCAACACAAGACACAAAGACAACACTTGAGATTGCGTAAGAAGACAATTTTATCTTTTTACACCTCCTCCTCCAACTCCTTATCGCAGTGTTGATTTTTTCGTAAATAGCCAATTGTAATTCATCAGGATTTTGAATAGCGCGCTCTCACACTTTCTCGATGCTGAGTCTCAACATGCCCCGCTATTCCCAGTCTAATGAGAAATCTAACTAGTTTCGCGTTAGAAGAATCAAATTCAGGAGCGACGTAAAACTAATTATCGAAAGATTCGTTTTCTCTTCTGTGGTAACTCTAAGTAAGGCGATATGCATTTGTGGATGAAATGTGACCGCGCGTTGCACACGACTTGCGTGATAGCAAAAACAGTTCCGAAGAATTTGAAAGGCAAGAGTAAAAGTTCCCAGGAATGGTTGACTCGTCAACTGAACGATCCTTATGTGAAGAAGGCTCATGAGATGAACTACAGGTACCTTCTATGACCATTCACAGGGAATTACAGGTTTTAAACATTTTAGTTCGATTTTTCACAGGGCCAGGAGTGCATTTAAGCTAATAGAAATGGATGACAAAGCGAAGTTCCTCAGACCTGGAATGACTGTCTTGGAATGTGGAGCCTCTCCTGGAGCATGGACGCAAGTTCTTGTCCAAAGAATCAATTCGGATGGACGAGGTTACTCTCACATTCTTAAGACTAAGAGTTCTAAATAACAAGAAACTATTGTTTATATTCTTAATACTCTTGTTTATAGATAAAGGAAAACCATGTGGAACAGTTATAGCTGTTGACCTTCTCCCCATAAATCCTTTGGACGGTGCCATCCTACTTCCAGGATGCGACTTCACTTCTCCTGAAACCATCCAGAAGATATCCAATATCCTTTCATCCTCTGGGGCTACTGGAAACAATCCAAATCAAGAGACTCTAAACCCTGACGCTGCTAATCATCCCCGCTTAATCGACTTAGTTCTCAGTGACATGGCTCCCAACAGTTCCGGTGTGAAGGACACAGACCACCCCAGAATCATCAGACTCGCCAGAACTGCTCTGAAGTTCGCCATCGACCACGCAAAGCCCGAAAGCTCCTTCCTCACGAAACTGTGGGATGGAGGTGAAACAAAACCTTTCGAATCCGAGTTGACCTCTTTCTACAGGAAAGTCACAAGACTCAAACCTCCTTGCAGTAGAAATGACTCTGCAGAAATCTTCATTTACGCCAAAGGGAAACGCGTCTAGAATCTACAAGATTCGAAATCTCCTCAAGCAGAGTCTATGATTATGAATATTATGATTATTCATGTTTTTATCTCAACACAAACAAAAATAAAATAATTAAGTAGCTAGATTTTGTGTAGTATAAAGTTTCATTCACCTTTAAAGACTTTTAACCAACTTTCCAACTTCCATCCTGTTCACCATCGTAAATTCAACTTTAATCTGCATTTTTGCTTGCACTCCGATTGCATAACAAACCTCACTTACACACTTGCTTACTCCTAAAAAATGACAGCAAAGGGGACACAAAAATAGTAATCTTCGAATCCGTCAACCTTGGCCACGTGCAACGTGTGAATTCTACTCATACTCTGTCACACTGCTAGCTCACTTAATTATACTGCCTGTCTACTGCATATAATTTTCTTTAGAGAACTAGTCGCACTTCTAGAATACTAGATAACTAACTTAAAACTAGTAGAGAAACTTTCTACCTGCTTCACACAGCTCTTAAAAAACTTTGTGACTTAATGTGACACAAATGCTACTCGATTCTGACTCGTGAAGGTTACAGGAGACAATTTCTTGAGAGACTACTTCTAAATCAACTTGTTTGCGATGCCTGGAGTGACCTACAAAGTGACCATGTTACTGGTCAACGTCCTCAAATCACTGGAACTTTTCTTCATAAAGATCTTCCGCTCTCGTTTCGAAGTCATCTGTTCCAAAGGATACCGAAAGGGAGGAATAATCCTCAACGGAAGTAACCCTTGGGACATCCAAGTAAACAGCAAAGACTTCTACACTCGCGTCACAAATCGAGGATCTCTTGGAATGGGCGAGGCTTACGTTGAAGGCCTATGGGACTCCAAAGACATCGTCGAGTTGACGTGCAAGACAATGAAGTCGAGAATCTACAAAAACTACTTGAATCCTTGGAACAGATTCCTCCACTTCTTGGAATGCTACTTCTTCAACTTGCAAACGAAAGAACAGGCCTGGGAAGTCGGCCATAAGCATTACGATTTGGGTGAGGCAAATTGAGACTCTCTAGAATTCACTTAATTCTAGGTTTAGAATTTCTAGAATTTTTCTAAAAATATTCTATTATATTCTTCCTTTCTAAAGGCAACGACTTGTTCGAATCTTTCCTGGACCCTTCAATGAACTACTCCTGCGGCTACTGGAGAAAAGCTTCCAACCTCACCGAAGCTCAAATCGACAAAATGGACTTGATCGCTTCCAAACTAAACCTGCAACCCGGAATGCGCGTTCTTGACATCGGATGCGGTTGGGGCGGCTTAGCTCGCCACTTGGCCCTAAACTACTCCGTCGAAGTAGTAGGAATAACAATTTCCAAGGAAGGAGCCGCAGCAGCTCGTCTCCGTTGCAAGAACCTCCCTGTCGAAATTCGCCTCACAGATTACCGAGACTTGAACGAACAGTTCGACCGAATAGTCTCCGTAGGAATGTTCGAACACGTCGGCCACAACAACTACTCCGAATTTTTCCAAACTGCTCACCGTTGTCTAAAAGACTCGGGACTTTTCCTTCTCCACACAATTGGCGTCAATCACTCCGACGTTCCTTGTGCCGAGCCTTTTTTCCACAAGTACATCTTCCCCAATGGAATCCTCCCGTATTTCACACACATCACTCAGTTCACACAATCTCTCTTCATCATCGAAGACTGGCAGAACTTTGGCCACGATTATTCCAAAACTCTCCTCGCTTGGCACGAAAACTTCAACAAGAATTGGAGTAAACTCGAACCAACTTACGGGCCCAAGTTCTACCGTCTTTGGAACTACTACCTCCAGTTCTCTGCTGGAGCTTTCAAGTCCCGCAAGTTCCAAGTTTGGCAGGTTGTCTTGAGTAAAGATGGAATTCCTGGAGGCTACTACGCTTCCAGATAAAACTGAAAACTACCAGTTTCTATTAAAACTAGATTAGATTTCACAATTGCTATTTTATTATTTCCTCACAACAACAATAAACTTTTATTATACATAACAATTCAACAATAAAACATTTCATGTTTACTAAACAGCCAACCTTTCAGTAAGCAGACAAACACGTGTCGAAGAAATACCTGAGATGCATTGCCAAAGCTGAGACTCCCACTGCAGTAAAATGCACAGAGCAGTTTTCATTACTTCCTTGACGCAAATAGGCGTCCGATCTCTTCTGACGTGACGTCACTTTGAAGTTCTCCATTTGAATCATATCGTGAAACTTTTGTTGGTTCTGTCGGTACAACTTCAGCAGTTGTGCAACATTTGTTACTTCAACGCGTTGGTCCAGGAAACAACCAGAGCGTCTTCGAGACTGCCACGACAGAATTTGACGCAGCCACTCTTGTTTTAAGAAGTTCGGGTAGCCCGTCATTCCACAAATTGCAACTAGAACATTCCACAGAATACAGATTGAATTACGTACCTTCCAACAACTGCCAAATCAAAACTCACCTTGTTCCACAAAAAGGTCTCGATATTTCGCAGGATACCCCGTCCTGTCAATCGCATTCGCTTCCAACCAAACCTTTCCACACAACTTTTCTTGGAACTTCTTCAGCTCGTGAGCCTTCACAAAGTTCTGAGTTCCGTAGCATTGACGCTGCAATTAAAATCACAATTCCCACAACGTCGTTAATTAAGCTTTCGAATTTCCAATAATCTCATTCCCGTCTTTCCTCAATTTCTAATCGATTTCTAAGTTATAAATTCTAATTCCCTAAATGAATAAAAACCTTTATATAAAGTCAAAATCAACCTTTGCAGCGAAGAGAGTGTAGATGACTTGGTGGGTGAGAGAATACAGCGACTGTTCTTCCTCAAGAAACAACCTCCGGCAGACGTCAGACACCGAAGACGTCTCACAATTGAAAGTCTGGAAGATGCAAGTGTCCGACTGTCTCTCCTCAATCGTCTCCTTGCTTTTCGAGAGGATGCTCGAGATGTTCATCCCCTCCGAAGGTTCGTACGACTCCATCAACGACCCACCCTCCCACTTTCCACTAATGGGCCACTCCCACAGGCCCGGAGTTGTTATCCACGGCAAGTTATCTATAGGAAACCAATCCACATTTCCGAAACTTCCAAAATATCCCAAATAAAAAACAGGGCTTGAATTTTAATCGTCTCACTCACGCTGCCTTTCCAGTGGAGACAGTTTCCTATTAGCTCCCATCGCTTGGATAATCCTCTCGCTAATTCTTGCAGACTTTCCCATCAAATGCTGCAAATAACCTGTCATCGCCACCGGAAGTTTCTGGTGAGATTTCAAAATCTCACCGATTTGTGCTGAAAGTTTCCACAAGCGTTAACTCCAGTGCATGCAACTCATTAACCATTTCCACAGTTTACATGCAATGCAAATTTGCTAGCCGTAAGAGAAGCGTTATGTCGTAGTATCTAGAACTTTGCAGCATTTTCCAAGTCACACAAAATGAAACTTGGGACAGACACTTTAACACAAACATTTTAAAAAGTGAAATCTATTAAAATCTCTCACACAGTCGACACGCTCCTATTACATCTTTCAATTCTTCCATCCTACAATCCTACCTGTCTCTGCTCTTCGTAGTTTAATAGTTTATACGCGTGTCTTATGGATTTCCTATGCACCTGCAGCCCTCCACACAAAGTCTGCCTCTACACTCTGCACACAAGAAGAATTGCATTAAAAAAACACACTCTTCGCTTGCTTTGCATTTTGCAATCTCTTTAGAAGACTAGCACTGTAGTATCCTTTACCTTTCTTTATGTGTTATTATGTTACCGTGCTTCTAAGACTGTGTGCCTGCCTACACATGTGAGAGATTCTTACTTACATAATTACATTACATATTCAATGTTTGAACGGTAAACTTTCATGTAAAACAAGTAAATCTACCTCCAATTTACACATGTGCATTATTCCTCCCATTTACATAATTCTGAATCCTGTTTACTCTTTTTTTATTACCAAAAGTTTCATAATCCAATTAGTGGATTAATTATTATCAATTATACCTTCCAGAATCCTCGTTCCAACTGCAGCGTCCATCACCAACTTTCCTACATTCGCTTCGAAGAAAGTTAAAGCGCGTTCAATCGCACTTCCAATTACTTTGAAATCTTGCGGAGCGTAGGAACAGTTGGGATTGAATTCCAAAGGCAAGTCTTGTTGAGACTGCTGACTCTGCGGACTAATTGCAGGTGACAGTTGCCTAAGAATTCCCTCATTCTGGAAGTTCTGACGAGAAAACTGTTGTAACTGTTGATTACTGCGAGGAGGACTCACAAATTGACTAGCAGCGAGCGTCACTAAAAGTACCAGAAGAGTTACAAGAACCACTGACACTTCCATTGAAGCTCGTTGTCTCACCAGAGACTTCATCGCTCTCACGACAATCACCATTTGAATTACCACTCCGAGTTCAGAATTGAATTTTGCAATCGATTAATAAATTTGAAGCGTCATCACTTAATGTTTAATCAAGTGTTTTCTCTTTATTTCAATGTTCTGTTTCTCTAATCGATTGATGATTGTGTGTTTGTGATTCTGATTGAATTCGCTTGGGGTTAACTGACGCACACACACACTCACAGATCACAAGTATGTTTTATTCGCCAGCTTTTACAGAGCTCAAAGGCTGATACGATAGGACTGAAGATGAAAGAGACGTCAGAAGCAGAAGGTACACTTAACCACAATAAAGAAAGAGAGAAGACAATGCGAAACATCCAATCTGTGGCGATTAAATAAGTGACTGCCTACTGCCTCGCCAATCTGCAGGGATTTACATTCAATTACATTGTAAGGCGATCATCGCGATCCTCTCCCACATTCAACATTCGAGATTCATTGTGAAGAGATCCTTACAAGTTGCTTACACAAAATACATAAACGCTTTTGGGAGAGTTTGGACTTGGAGAGACAAATCATTCGTATCTTTCGATGGGAAGGAAGGTAGACTCATCGCATTTTACATGCGCCTTCAACATTCACGCAAAATCAACCACAGCCACTTTGGCACAAAACTAAACAATATTCCCCAAGTCTCATCATTTCTTCATTACTTCCTTCCGCTTCGTAAAAAATCATTCACCACATTGTACTCAGCTCTTAACTCATTATCCTTTAAACAGTCATGTTATGCAACACTTCGTAAGATATAACTATGATCTGTGAAATTGTAAAACTTGTTTTCAAAATTTCCAGTTTATTCAAAATTATACAAGTTGAAGATCTCTCGTTGGTCAGTTTTTCACGGTTAGTATTATCACAAACCCTGTTGAAGTCCATCAATGAGAGTTAATGTCAGTAAATCCTCTCAGCAGGTTCATTTGATATTGGATAGTCACATGCAGCGAAACTTAATGAAGACTTCAGACCGAACTCGAAACCTCCTCCTCAAGTGATCTTCAGTATAATTGTTACAAACCACCGAGTTTGGGTTTCACTAGTCTCATATCCTCTCATCATCATTCCTCCGAAAAAAGCCCTCATTTCGCAATTCATCTCCCAAAACCAATATCACCATCACCTGAAAGCCTGCGTGGGTATCAACAGCAATAAAGAATGATCTCCGGAAACTTACCCGAAATCTCCAGTTGTTTCCTCAATGCTCTCATTAGTTTCATTTGTTCCCTTCTTACAAATCCCCACTAAATAAGTAAATATCATTTAATTTCCCTCAAATGGATCACGAATGAATGCTTGAATAATGAACCTAAACACACATTATCATTATCATCATTTCACTTGACAGTGACAGTAGGGCATTCCTTTAAACTCGACTGCATTTTTTATACAAGCAGGTTTACAAATCAGAACTGCAGTTCATATTTTGACTTATGCTCTACATTTTCATTCACGCGGACAGGCTCGTTTAATAAAAAGCTGTATATACTCAAACTGTGGCATCTCAGACTAAACTGACACTTCTCTCTCTCTCTGTCATTTAACTTAAACTTGTATACTATGAACTAATAGACACTAAAGCACTATATTCACGCGTGAATTATATCTACTACAGGATCAACAAATTGACTTAAACTGTTACATCCTTCATCTCCCCTTTCATTCCAGTAGTGTAAAAACTATGCAGAATGAATGAGCATCTATGATACATAACATAATCTTAACTTGTGCTTTTAAGCATCCATTCTCACTCTCCAGCTCATTAAGCTCCAGTCTACTCGAGAATAGTTAAACATCTTCAAAACTTCCATTTCCTTCCAAGTTCCTTCAACCACGATGCAATTCATCTGGGCCTTCGTAGGCTTCATCCTCACCCTTCTAACCTACTACGCCTTCAAGTTCCACGAAGAATCTTCCACCTACAAACGCCTGGGAATAATTTACTTGGGAAATGGACTGTCCAGAGTCGTCTACAAATCCGTGAAAGGCCTAAACCACACCGACTACCTTCTCGAACAATACTCCAGAGTGAAAAGAGCTCGGAAGAAGTTCGGAGTAGGTTCCGAGTTCTCCTCAAAGACATTCTTCATCACAGACTTGGCTGTGATCAAAGACATTCTCCTCAAGAAATTCGACCACTTTGTCGACCGCAGATGCGTCGTCTCGGAGAGCGACCTTTTCATTCCTAAAATGCTAATGGCTAAGCAAGGAGATGAGTGGAAGGAAATGAGGGCCAAACTGAACCTCGTCTTTACGTCCACAAGACTCTCCACAATGTTTCCATTGATGGACAAAAGTTCCAAGAAACTCGTGGAGTATTTCGGAACGCAAGTGGACTCTCCATTCTCAGACGTGGAAACCGGAATCTCAAAATTCACGATGGACGTCATCGCCTCAGTAGCTTTTGGAGTGGAAAGCGAAGCATTCGAAAACCCCGAGAAACGCTCAACTTTCGAGCAGATGGCTGCTCAACTTCCAGGATCGCTTAGTCTGTCCAACATCCTCAAACTGAGTTTCCTTCACCTTTGTCCTCGTCTCGCGAGGTCCCTAAAACTCTCCTTGTACTCCAAAGAAGCTCAGAGGTACTTCGAGAAGTCCATCAAAGAAGTCATCACGCAAAGAACTGAAGGAGCAAATACTTCTCCATCTAAGACTCCTCCAGACTTTCTCCAACTCATGTTGGAGTTAAGAAGCAAGGGACTTCCTACCGACGAGTCTTACGGGGAAACTGAGAAGACTTCCACAAGCTTCACTAAGAAACCGAGATCACGGAAGCACGTCCAGTGTGACTTGACCGATGAAGACATTGTGGCTCACGGCATTTCCTTCATTCTCGGAGGATACGAACACACCGTGTCTTTACAACTATTCGCTCTCTACAACTTAGCAATTCATGAAGAAGCCCAGGAGGAACTTTACAAGGAAGTTTGTGATGTCTTGGAGAAGAATGGAAGTCAGGAAGTCACTTGTGATGTTGTCAATCAGTTGGAGCTTTCATCATCTTTTTTATACGGTATTTAATAATTTTGTCTTCAACCTATAATCAGTTGAGAACCGTGTTCAGATCTAGATCTAAGTTATAAATATTATTAACTTTTGGTTCGTAGAAACTCTTCGGCTTTATCCTCCAGCTGCGACCACCGATCGAATCTGCACCAAAGATTACGAGATTTCTGGTTCGGATGTAACAATCCAGAAAGGAGATGCGATTGAGATTCCGATATTCGCCATTCACGCAGACGAAGCACATTTTCCTCAGCCTCGTAACTTTGACCACAAGCGATTCCTCAATAAAAATAAGACAACCAGCGACATCCATTCCTCCATGTTCATGGCCTTTGGTCAAGGACCACGGAGCTGCATTGGTAAGACTTCCCACTTCCCAATGACATCTCCACCCAGACTTAAACTTTCAACTAATCCTTCATTGTTGGCTTTCCAGGAATGAAGCTGTCCTTACTTCTCGTCAAATTGGCATTGGTACGCATCCTTCTCTCGTACAAAATCCATACTTCCAACAAAACTCCCTTGAAACTAAGCTTAGCGATGTCCAAAATGATTCTTCCAGGAGAGAGACTGTTCCTCAAGTTATCTCGACGAAAATAACAACAAGAAACGCTTGAAAAACACCTCAAGTACTTTTGTAAAAATTGATTAATTTATTTTTAACGCATTAAATCTTTTGCTTATTAATAGTTTAACTCTTTTAATAACATTCTGTGGGAGGAGAGCTCAAAAGAATTAATTTAATTTTAATGATTTATAATAAATACTTAAAAATGTCAGAGAGAGTTCGGAAGTGCAGTCTCGTTTATAGCGCTAATGATTCTTAAACAAAACAAGGTGATCTTCAGATGACGCACAAAATGAAAGCAATTAACAAGAACTTCGTCTTTTAAACACTAAATAAAAATGACTAGAGAACACAAAACAAAAATCATTTAAAAAACAATTAAACTAAAGTTAATTAATTAACACCACCAGTCTCACGTTAAACTGACTGTGGCTTCACACGAGGTGTGGAGGACATCTGAGCAGAGTTCCACTTAAGAAGACCAGCATCTGAAGATTTATCACAAGAAGGCACATGGCAAGAAGTCAAGACTTGTTGGACGTTTCCACGAAAGAACCTCGTTGACGATGGACTTGGAAGAATACTGCTCACTACTTTATTCGTTGTCGACCAAAATCCAGTCGACCTTTGGCGAATCTCCAACTCAACTACCAACGGAGCTACTCCTCCCGTCGAATCTGAGTCATCACTTTCATCTCCCGATCTATCGCCACCACGTCCACCGTAAAAGTCGTCATCGTCTCTGTCTGAATCTCCAAAGTAATCTGGATGAGGATTTTGACTAGCACCACTTCCACTCTCATCATCGTCGTCACTGTCTTCACTATCTTCTTCGTCATCATCTCCAGCCTCCTCCTCCTCGCCGTCTTCATCGTCTTCCTCCTCGTCTTCTTCTTCTGACTTCCGTTTCTTCTTCTTCGTCTTTGATTTCAAACCCTCTTTCGTCGCCTCACTTTTATCTGCACCCGTTTTATTGCTCGTCGACGTCTCTAACTCGTCTTCTGCGTCGTCTTCTTCGCTCGTGCTGAAACCACACCCATCATCTTCATTGTCAGAAGCGTGCCTCATCATTGCACCTCTCATTTCGTGTTCATGCCTTGCCAATTCCTCCAAATACTGTCGCTGTCTTTGCCTCTGAAGTAACGCTGCGTTCACCGCTGCAGCTCGAATGGCTTCGTAGTTCGCATTCGCTATTCTTTGGGCTCTGTCCCTCTGCTGTCTCGCTGCTGTTGGCCTCGGAGGCTCCCAGAAAATATTTATTTCCAGTTGCAGTCTGATGTCGAACGCCATAAAGCATACGGTGATGAGCAATGGCAATTGAATCTTGTTGGACCAAGCAAGGCGAAACAACGCCATCAAACCGCTCCTACAAAAGACAACCATATATCAAATAACCTCATTTAATTGCACTCGTTGATAAAGCAAATTAAAACTTTTGATTACTTAAAAGGTCCATTGATAGAAGCCGGAAGAATCGATCCAATTCTTGGAATCATTGTGAATGGAATCCGTAAAGGAAACCACACCGACGGGGGTGTCCCCAACGTCCCCGTTAAACTCAGGGGGAGTGACAACACCGGCATCTTCTGAAATTCACAAAAACACAAAATCAATTGAATATTACTTTACTAATCAATCAATTATCTCTCCTTCTCTCCACATTAATTAAGTAATCCTAAAGTATAGATTGCATGTCATAAGTAATTCATTACTTATCAAGCCAAATCCCTTCGTTCGTTCCCAGGACTAAAACCTATATAGTTTAATTTCTGACTCACTGACAACAGTGACAACTCTAATCTAAATGTCTAAATTATAAATCCACTTCAAACCTTAAAATAGATCTTTCTTTTGAACATATGCGACATGTGACAGGAGATAAACTCTGACCCACAACTGGCATTGAATAACTTAAAACCAGAACTCCACTATCCACTAAACACCACCAAACAAAAAACAAACCTCCAGCAGGAGTCCCACTTAAGCACAGAATTAATCACCCATAAATTTATAACCTAAAGCAAATTCAAGGACATCTCTCTCTATAAAACTGTTTATACGAAGCGATCTCCCCTCCTTTCTACACTATCCAAGTTCCAACTATCAAGATCAACTGATCTGCGTATCAATTTCTGTTGAATAACACCAAATGTATTAAGTCGACACACCACTCCTCTCCATTCCATTCTTGAATTTCCACTCCAAAACGACTCAAGACTTAAATCCAACTCACCTGGAACTTTGAATCTCTCACTTATCAATATGGACATCAATTTCACAGGAAAACGAATCCTTGTTACAGGAGCAGGCCGAGGTATAATTTACTATTTAGCGTTAATCTTATCAAAAGGCTAACACACACAAATCTTCACTCATAACAATTCCCTATGATACACACTTAACCTACTACGAAATACCAAAATAAGAAAACACGTAAACTCACACAAGTACAAATATATGTGTATATATATCCACTTTCACTTTCCGAGAGAGAGAGTGAGCTTAAGCACTTAATGCACACACTACACACATGTGAAGATGTGAATGAGATGTGTTGTGGGCTGTACTTGTGTAGGGATCGGGCGCGAGTTATGCAAGACGCTTGCCTCGTCCCCTTCATCCCCCACGGTCATCGCTGTCTCCCAAACACAAGCAAATCTTGACTCCCTTAAGGCCGAGTGTCCTTCCATAATCACTGTACAAGTGGACATCAGTGACTGGGATGCCACGAAGAAAGCCATTGCCTCAGTTCTTCCCATCCATTGTCTCGTCAACAATGCTGCTACTGCTTTACTCCAGCCGTTCTTCGATATCACGCCGGAAGCTTTTGACACGTAAGCACTACACTTATAATTGAGTTTGGTGACTTTGGTCACAAATTCTTCAACATTCTTCTTTTTGTCAATTCTTAGATCGTTCAACATCAATGTCAAGTCTGTAATCAACGTGAGTCAGGTTGTGGCTAGATCCATGATTGAAAAGGGAATTGCAGGATCCATCGTTAATCTTTCATCTCAGGTGAGGTTCCTTATCATCACAGAGAATAATGATGTCTTCATATGCCATCTCATGAATCACTGGGGTTCTTTTGCACTTCCAGGCATCCCAAGCAGCACTCCAAGATCACACGGTATACTGCGGGACTAAAGGAGCTTTGGACATCATCAGCAAAGTCATGGCACTGGAACTAGGACCTCACAACATCCGAGTGAACTGTGTCAATCCAACTGTTGTACTCACAGACATGGGACGCATCGGGTGGAGTGATCCACAGAAAGCTGGCCCTATGATGGCTAAAATTCCATTAGGACGATTTGCAGGTCTGTGAACCAATCAGGAAAACAATTTGTAATGTTAAAAATTAAAATCCAAAATCTTCTACCACTCCCAAATACAATAATTCTATTTTCTTACAGAGGTTGAAGAAGTGGTCAACGCAATCGTGTTTCTGCTCAGTGACAAAGCATCAATGATAAATGCCGTAACACTTCCGATTGATGGAGGATTTCTTGCTACTTAAAATTTTATTTTATTGTTCTCGCAAGTTTTCTTGGTATACAGAGTTTTAAGTTATAATTACTTAACCATCAATTATCGTTAATTATCGTTACTTACAACAATTGGCCAGCAAAGTATCATCAAAATTCATAATGTACGTATTACAAAAGTTATATATAGCTGAATTTGAGTATACTTATATTTTTAAATTACACTTTTAAAATTAAAATGACAAATATGAAAAATAATTGACCTGTAAAAATAGTAAATACTTGAGTATGGAATTGTATTATATTTGTTCTTTGTACTTTTCGTCAAATACAAAAAGCCGACGCTTCCAAGTTAAAACTATAACAAAATTACTTTCACTGAAATCTGTGAGTCAATTCTTGTAAAATAAAATTGGCTTTACACCTGTCAACTTGTCAAATTTTGAGAACTTCAAGTAAATTAAGAAATACGGTTACATGTTACATGAGAGCTTTTTAAAAAAGTTCGAAGTGTCAGAAGTAAGAAAAATAATTTCTAAGTGTGAATATTACCATCTCCACGAATTCGGTAAGCCAGTCGAAGATCGTTAGGATATAATGTAGCTCGTTTCGCGTGAAGCGTAATAAGGTAAGAATCTTCTATAAGGCCGATGATATAATGTTCCGTTGCTTCATGGATTGCGGCTAATGCAGTGGCTTTGTATCGAATGTCTGGAGCACCTGTAATTTCCTGTGTGATCTCCCGAATCAACCTGCACAACGGGTTTCTTGGAATAAGCGCATTTGTGGACTTCTGATAGAATCTGATCTCTCTTTCCGCAACGTTAGGAACTCTGTACCGTTTCTTGATGGTAGGAGTGTCTGGAGGGGTCACATCATTTTCACTCTCCGACTCTTCGTTTGCACTATCTTCGGTCACACTTTTGCTACTGCTTCTTTTCGATGATAAAGACTTCCGTTTTGGCACTGATAATTTTCTTTTATTAACAGGACGCTTTGTGGTAGCAGCAGGTCGTTTTGGAATTGAGCGACGCTCTGATGGGACAAGTAGTTCTGGAGGTTTTGGAGCAGCTGTGGTGGCACGCCGGTTGGGATTCGCCGGAGCTTTTGCTGGAGAAGGTCGTTTCGGACTTGACGGAGGATCTGTGGCAGCACGACGTTTGGATTTTGCCGGAGCAGGTCGGTTCGGACTCTTTGAAGGATTTGCTCGACCAGGTCGTTTCGGACTTGTTGAAGGATTTGCTCGAGCTGGTCTTTTAGGACTCGCCGGAGGATTTGCGACACTTCGTCGTTTTGGAGTCGCCTGAGGATTTGCTGGAGCTGGTCTTTTCGGACTCTTCGGAGGAGGACTTGGTGAGAAAACCGGAATACTTGCGACAGTGTCTCGTTCCGCACTCGGCGGAGGTTTTTTGGCCTTCCTGGCACCTTTCCGAGGAGCCATTTTGATCACCTGTGACGCTGGGAGCTGAAGCTTCTCAATTCAGTTCTGTAATAAATACAATAAGTCACAAAACCCAACCATAACTCGTTTTCCACAATCTACAATGTTTCAACAATAAACTAAAACACACTGGCACTGCAAAGAGACTCTTCACACAAAATTCATTCTCCATAGGTAACAATAACAGAAATTTAAATTCTTACCTTCTGTCGTGTCACTGAAGTGACGTGACGGCGATTTCGACGGCAGACGAGACAGCAATCCCCAACCAACGTCAACACTCGTTGTCTCTTCTCGCTGTCGGTGGTGAGTCTCCAGCTCAAGTGATAATAGTGGCGGTTGATATTCTCGCGCTCTCAATTTGAATTTCCCGCCACTTCCTCTTCACCTCCTCCGTGTTGATTGAGGAGAAGAAGCACCAACCGTCACTCCTGCAGACAAAGACCAACCGTCAACATCTCCCACTAATATTTACTTTTACTTTTACTCTCTTCCAAAAATTCCTTCTCTAAAGTTTCGAAATTTCAAGTGTTTTAGTAATAAGTTGACGAGTTGAGGGAGTGTGTGTGAGCAGGGTCAGGATGCCTAGAAAATCATCACATACCGAGGGGAAGGAGGACGATCAGTTGAAAGCCATTCATGGAGTGGTTAATGAGACCTGGAAGAATTTGGACCAACTCTGGAATCGGATGGGCCATGACCCTCCAGTGATGCTGAAGCGGAAGTCCATCGTTCACAAACATGTTAAGGTTAGAATTTAGAGTGTTTGTAAACATTCTTGTAATCGATGTCTCTGATGAAGTTTGAGGAAGTCTTTGGAACTTGGAAGTTGTGAATTAATATGTTAATATTTGCCGTCATTTTTTTTATCTTTCAGGATATGCTCACGGAGATGGTGGAGGAAGAAGGGTCCAGAGTCAGAGAGAAGGAAGTACACATAAAAAATCAGGTCAAGGAGGTTGAGCAATTGTCTGAGGAATTGAAGTTGGATGGATCTCTCGTCGCTCAAGCGAAAGACGCTGGAATGGCAAAGCCTCTTCTTCAGGCTGAGATTTTGTACGCTGAAGTCCTCACAGACCTCAGGAGAAGGAAGGAAATTCGCATGGAGAAGTACAATGTTATAAACGACAAAGTTATCGAATTGAGCGAGGAAATGGGAGAGAAGCCTATGCAAATTGAGTTTAATGGGATTCCTTCAGATAATCAGGTAAATATTCACATGCAGTATAACCAAACAAGACTAATTTTTTCTGGGAGAACTGATTTTTCATTATCTTGTGATTTTTCATAATTTCCAGGTGGCCAAGTTAGACCTGCACCTTTCTCATTTGATGAAGGAAAAGCAAAAACGACAGGCGACTTTCAAAAGGCTGAAGAAGAGTATAACTCATTTGTTAGACTGTGTCGAACGCACTCCTTCAACAGAACTTGAGAAATTGATTTGCTCTTCTGAAGATCTCAAAGAAAATGTACATGAAAAAATCCTAAGCTTGAAGGTACTCCATGCAATGGAAGAATTGGAAGCTGACTTTAAGAATCAAGTTCAACTGAATGTGGAAGAGAGTGAGCGACTGTGGCAGAAGATCAGGGAGCTGTGGTCACGACTGAGCATTGAAGAAGAGATTCAGTACGGGTTCGAAAATGTCCACCGAAGTGTAGAAAAAATTGTGGGAGACAAGAAGAAACCTATTTACACTCCTAGCATCCTAAAGGGGGTACGAATCAAATAACGGTTTTCATTATGTTACAGTAATGTGTAAAATATCAAGTAATGTTTTTATTTTTCGATTAGCTTCACGCTGAGTTGAACAGACTGGAAGAAGAGAAACGGAGGAATATGGCATTATTCATTAATCAAGTTAGGGACGAGTTGGTTGAAGTGTGGACCACCAAGTGCTTCATGACTCAAGTCAACATGCGATTCGAACACCCGAACTATGCTAAGGTTACGTCATTTGACCAGCATGACTTCACCTCAGACTTGTACAGTGAAGATTTGCTTACCAAACACGAAGAGGAGGTTGAGTTTTGGCGTCAATTTGCTGAAAGAAATCAAAAAATTATTGACTTGGTAAGTGATGCATATTTATTACACATGCACGGGTAGGTACTTATACAAGACTCGTTTGAAGCAGCTTTTAATGATTAACCTATAATTTATAGATCCTCAAACGCCGAAACATGTTTGCTCAATATCAAGAATTGGACTTCAAGTCAGACGATCCAGCAAGACTTGCAAATCGAGGTGGAGCTTTGTTGAAAGAAGAAAAGCAAAGAAAAATGCTGTCTAAAGCTATTCCCAAGTTGGAAAAGGAACTGAGAGAACTAAGTTCACAATTCTCAGAGACCAGAGATTCAGGATTTCAAATGAAAATGTTCCTCGTCCATGGAATCACAATTGATGATATGATTGAGCAGGAATGGGCTGAGTTTGCGGAAGAAAAGGAGAGAAGAAAGGAATCAAGGGTAAGAAAAACAAGTGCCGTTTTTTGGTTTTATCACTTCTATCAGTGTAAATATAAGAACATCTCTTTTTCACAGAAAACAAATGGAAATGCAACCACTGCAGCTGGAGCAATGGGAAAGACGATGATGTCCAATCACGGAAATAATCACCAAGGAACAATGTCACGAAAAAGACCAGCTACTCCTTCCTCCCAGAGAGTCTGCATGAATACACCAATCAAGCGCAACAAACTCGCACCCGTCACCCCTGTAAGGACACCATCTACTCTCAAGAAATACCCGTCAACTGCCTCCAAGATGGGTGCTACGGTAAGTCAATGTTCTAGGTTAACTAGTTTCGCATTAAGTTAATTTACAAATTCATCCTCACCTTCAGCCCCCCACAAAACTCCCTCAGAAAATGCATTACGTTCTCGGTCGTCCTCCTCCTTCCAAAATAAGAAGTCCATTCGGTTCTTTCGGTGTTCAAGCTAAGAAGCTTGTGAGAAGGAGCATTCGAGTGCGTAACAGTGGCTATGGATCTCTACTGTCGCAAAATTCTTCGAATCCTTCGTCACTTGGGAATCAGGTAGATGAGAGCCAATTAAGTACTGTAGGGCTGGATTCAATGTTGGAGGCTCCTAGGTCGACTGTAGACACTCGATATCAAAGAAATGCGTTAGTATTGTCGTATGATGCTACCAGGAGTTTTGTTGCTGCTCACAGTTCAAGCGTAAATGTTAGTGACATATATTTGGGCGCACGATGCACGTTTGTGGGAAAATTAGGACTTTAAGTGTATTGCTGCGATACTTATAGGATTTAAGTTTAGAGTTGTAGGAACGATATATAGTTGGGATCATTATTATTGGGTGCATGAAACTTGCGAGGCACGCGCAAGGTGGAACTTAACATTATTAGCCTACAGTGAATGCGGAATGATTGGGGGAATTAATTAACTAATTCTGTGACTAATTGACTTATACTTTGATTCTAGCAGGGCGATGATGGATTCACTCGGCCGGCTACAAGATCAAAAGGCGTATCTACTCTTCCCTCAAGAATGGCTGCTGGAAGTAGAATCCCTAGCAGAGGTGGCAGTCGATGTGGAAAAGAACAAATAGCTCCGATGTCAGCTGCACCTGATGTACTCGTTTCTCCAGTCAATTCTTATTCGGAGTTCACAGTGAGTAAATAATAGTAAGTTGAAGGTGTTGAAGTGGAGTTGCATTATGAATAGATAAGCAAACTAATCACACCTGCATCTTTTCGTGGCGCATGCAACAATTGAAAATTAGCAATAAGCAATTTAACGAATTATCAAACCAACTGAATGCTTCTTTTGTTTTAATAGGATCACCTTTTGTGCCAGTCGACTCTCAATTCCTCGACTGTATCGACAGTAGCCAAAAACCGCAACCCTCTCAAAGTTGTTCCATCAACAGAGACCGTAGGAAGTCAGCCTGTAACGCCTACCAAATCGGATCGTATTGGACTTGCATTCACTCCCGCTAAGAAACCCTCCCAAGAATACTTTTAAGGTTCTGTAGTGATTTTTACTGTTAGACTTATGTATTTTGCGCCTTCAAATTAGAAGTATTCAGGAGTCGAACGTCAATGCGTTGTCGATGCTGAATAATAATATGTAATTCTTCGCTTTTCGTGTTATGCAATAGAGGAAGGTAGTTTTATAAGATGAATACTATTTTTAGTACACCAGTGAGTGATTGTCGAATATCCCTGATTGTTGAGTGGGTGAATCGTATTTGTATTTGTGACAATGACAGTAATATTATTATTTTAGTACATGGAAGTATGAATTAAATTGATTTTTTGTAATTACAAAATCACCCCGTGTAATTAATAAATTAAGTTGGTACTGATATTCGTAATGTGGTATGAGTATTCCCAATTATTTACTGTCATCATAAGACACCTGCAATTCATGCAAAAAAAAACTAGACTCCTGAAATAATTTCCGATCTCCGACGTGGGATAGTTTGTCTACAATTAGTTCTTTATTTTTAAGATTCATATAATCGTCTAAAGTTACAATAATTTAAGTCCTAAGGTCCTAACACAACACTGACAGTACATGCTTACATTCATTGTCAGTACTTTCCACTACAAACTACAAAATAAAACTAAAATTCCCATCAACTAGAACAACATTTTTATAGTAAAAGTATAAAACATTAAAAAGAACTAACATACTGTTAGTATTTCACTTTCAAGTAAATATAAACTTGATCAGGAAACTCAGCGAGCAGGATTTTTTAAATTGTTACGTCAATTAAGTCTTAAGTCAGTCAACACTCAACATTCAACATGCACGGTTACAGACTTTCCTAAATATTTTAATTCGATTTCGAAAAATAATTCCACATCGTCCTATTGTAATTAATTATTTAATCATCGGCTGTTCAAAAGTTGATGAGGAAGGAGTCTGAAGGATCTGCAACTTTTGGTTGGGGCAGGTGAGACGGGACCTTCCAGTGACCTCCGCAAGGACAAGACCTCAGCCACCTCTGATCCCAGGCTTTATTAGCTGTCGAACGGGGAGGAAGTTGATTCAGAGTACAGCAGCCACATCTGCAAGATAATAAAATAAATGTTATTTTTTATCGTATCAAATATCCACAGAACATTCTACTCATCGTCATTAACACAGAACTCTGTTAGGCTCTTAAACCGGAACACGACACCTTAATGGATTCTTATATGAGTAAAAAGTTCTCCCCAGCAATTAAACGTAATCACAATGATTATTCTTATCATCCTCAGACGGGGGCGACTACTACTCATTAAAATAACGAATAAGGCATTCTGCTATTCCAGCCTACTCTCATTACTCTCATAAAGAATCAATTTACAATTTGAGGTTATTTTTATACATAGTTAAGCTCACTGAACTCCTATCTTAATTGATATCATCAAAATAACTTTCGATTTGACAGAAACTGAACGTACCTGTTGCAAACTTTGACTCCAGCAGGATTCTTCCCAAGCCACAAAAGTCGTAACCCATCCATCCAATTTCCATTGTTTTCCACTCCAACCCACCACTTAATGGGACTCACACCAAATTGAAACTGCACAGCAAAATAAAACCATTAAAATCCGTATCACATTACATATCCTCCTTGAATATTATTATAATCCATATTTCATTTCTGCACACTTACTTGGAGAGGACTTCCACGCGAGAAAATTATACTGGAAGCAACTCCGAGATTTTTATTTGGACAGTATCCACTGTAGTTCGGAATCTGCACTTCACTCGGCAGAAGACAACATTCATCTACAAAGTCAAAGTCAAAAATTACAATCAAAGACAATACAAATGATTTTGCATATTTTAAGTACAAAAAGCGAAATGTAAATAATGCAAAAGGTACTCAGCAAGACAGCAAAATGCAAAACAGAATTCACCTGCTCATTCAGGTTAAAATCAGCTTGAATGCTTAAAATCAGCTTAAAATATCTGTGAAATGCAGACAGCTGTTGACTTTTTAGAAATTTCAGACTCAATAAAACGTACGAATTATGTGCTTCATCAATCATCAACATAACATCGCGTGTATAAGTAACACATTTTTATTTGCGTCAGTATCACGGAAGTGTACGTGATTTATTTGCACATTATTTGCATATTGCCTGACACAGATACTCAGCTATGTAAATTGATACAGTTTACACAATATTATAAATTGTAACATGACATCATCTTAAAATCTAAATCCAGAGTTAAACTTTAAGAGACAAACAATTGACTTTTCGAACCTTTACTCTTTCAACCAACAGTCAACTTAATAACCAGACTCAACAATAATGAGTCAGCTAAACATACGAAACCTGAACCCAATAATCCATCCACACACAACCTCGGCCCTCGGCCTACTTCATAACTTCAGGCTCCTCCAATATTTTCATATCTCCGATTTCACATTCTAAGGCTCAAACGTGATAATATGAATTGCTATCGACGCAGATCCGTCCAAAATTATCTCTAGCACCCAGATATCTCTTAATTGTCCTGTATGTCTCAATTATTGAATTTCACGCAAGTAACGGTCCAATGAAGACTACAGTTAGAGGCTTTAGTCTACAGTAAAATTAAATCTCATCTTGCGCAGGTCGGGTCTCTTGTAACATGATGAACGTTAAAGCGAACGAATTCACTTCCATCGTAGTGTGGTGGCTCGTCTTCTACGGGAATCTTCACGTAGCTTCCTTGGAAGACTTTCGTAGCTGATCCATCCAAAGCCGAATCGAGGCGAACTGTGACAACCGAGTCAACCGACCCATCGTTCCTCTTTCTTTGAGCTCTGTTCGGAATATTCGGATTACTAACTAAAGGCGGATCCACACTGATGACATGACCTCCTGGGATGAAATTCTGTCTGCCTTTCCTGTCAGAAAGCCACCTCCACACAATTATAACCACAGCGATTCCCACAAAGACAGCAACAGCGATTCCAAAAATTACGACAGCTGTGAAGACGTAATCTGGGTACCCCGACGGCTTGGCTTCTTTTATTTTCATTCCATGCAGAACTATCTCTACAAATCATTTCCGATTTGAAATACTTACGATTCAATTCTATGACACAAAAATCTTTCCCTTAAACTTACTTGCTGACTTTCCCGAATTCTCATCCCAACCCATCCCTGAAGAGTCTCCCATCTCAGAATAGCACCTCACACTCAGATCTCTTTAATCGTACACAGTTTTAGAAACATGTTAACTTTGACTTAAAGTAAGTCAACTCCTGGACGACTGGACTCAACGACGAGTCGTAGTAGACAAAACAGTCAACATCCGATGGCATACTTATTTGTTGGAATTCAAAAACCTTATCTATAGATGGATTTACTCAACAAGAATTGTTTCTTCCTGCCTGAATCTCATTACCTTGCTATTTGCTCGTACCAGTCGTACATAAATATTTTGACATCCCAATTTACAAACACTACACAGTGAAAGATGTGAAATCACCTTCTCCATCTATTTTTAACTTCCCCAATGTTACCGAGTTCAATACAAAAAAATTGATCGTTTATCATCAAGCAAACCTAACAGCAAACTATTAGACAATACTCTCAAAGTTTAGCACACAACGATAAGTCTGAGTTCTTTAGAAATATTTGTGAATGAAATCAGTCATGCCTTTCCAAGCCAATATTTGTACGCCAACTTATCGCGATGACTTAGTTGCTTATCGTGAAGTACACCTCGATAAATAAACAATATGACCATAGAATATTTAGTGACACAATCGGCCATAATTACGACCATTCCATTGATTTTATCGATCACTTTCAAGAAGTAAAAGAATACGTGAATTAAAAACTTTATTGCGTCAAGAAATGCATCGCTAATTCGTGTGTAGACACAGACAGTATTAATACACAAGGTAAATAGGGGAGACAGCATTTACTTGACCAGACGGTAATTAAGGGTGCATAGTAAAAATAAGTCGTTAAATAATTACTCGTACAAATTCATGACAAACGAAACAATACTAAAAGATAAGACAAGACACACAAATGTGAATTACACAAACATATCATTCGGGTTCAGACTTCAGATTCAAGATGGTAAAACTTTTATAATCTGAGTCTCTAAAATTTTCGAAAAGTTCAAAATTCATTACGTTGAGGTTCTCGCTCTCATTAATTAGTTAGTCTACTATTCCTCTCAAGGCCTTTAAAAACTGATGACCCCATAATTTCCAAACTTAATAAAATTCAAAAACAATAAGTTGATTAAGTTTCATTGTACTTGAATAAAAATATTACAGCCAATGAGCCAAACAAAGTTCAACCACATTTTAAAAGCACATATCTTCTTTCTAAATTATTCCATCATTTAACAGCTTACCTTAAATAATTTAACTATTAACTATTTCCCTCATATTCTATTTTAAAAGACGCTTAAGAATTAAAATTTCTTCTGTCCGTGTAAATAGATGAGTTCAAAAACTAAAACAAGTTCATTACACTGACTCATTATTAAATTCGCCTTCAGCTGGAAGCACTTAATCAATCGAGAGCAATAAAGTTACTGCCCAAGCAGATTAACCCCCTCCCCCCCGAAATCAAACTAAAACCGAATTTAAATCATTTCATAATAATTCATACTACAATTTCAATGTTGTTCCTCCAAAAACTAATAAACCTACTCCTTCTTCCCATACGGCAAAGTCGACTGACCTTCATACTTCCCATCTTTCGGATCAGTCGACGGATAACCTGAACCATTTCCAGCTCCCTGACCCATACCACCTAAATTTCCACCCGTCGTATTGTCATCTTCGTCTAAACTCAACCCTTGGAACATGGAATCACTCATATGCGTCAGATGATAACTAGTCCTCACATGCTTCTCATCCATCACACTCCTAATTCGATCTCTATTCATAGGAATCCTGTCTTCCAACGGAACCTTAAACCCTTCAAAATCAAAACTCTCCTCCCGAGATATTTTGTGACTAGTCCGTTCCCCATTCTGACCTCCCTGTGATGGCAGCGCAACAGAAGAAGCAACCGAGTCTTGTCTTGCAGGCTGAGGTCGCTGATGATGAACATTAAACCCTGAGAACTCCGCTCCAGATCCAAGTCGACTTCCTTCTTGCGATTCCATATGATACAAGTCTGGATAAGAAGCTGTAGGAGCTGTTGAGCTTGAAGGATACGAAGGTTGAACTCTCTGCTCAGATGTCGCAAGCTTCAACGTTGACCCACTGCCGATCAGTTGTGTTGTAGAAGTTGCTGTTGACACAGAAGCAGCGTCTCCACTTTGACCTTCAGAAGAACCCTTCGAAACAGTCAAGACAATCGCTTCCTGGACCTCTCGACCTCCTCCTCCATTCCTTACCAACGACGGACCCTTTAATTTCTTGTTCTTCTTCCGGTTGTCCAACCAAATCCTCAGAGACATAAGCAGAAACGCGATGACCACCACGGTGATCACCACGTACATCGCAATATACGCTCCCTCATTCCTTTCATACTTTTTCTGCTGGCGAGTTGGGTCTAGTTGTCGAACTAGAAGTTCGTCTACAATTTCAAAAATTATTCCTTCAAATTCAATCTAACAATTGCTAACAAGAATAGAGAAAATTAAAAGATTCCCAATCTTTCACGAGATAATAAATACAATCAAATATTTCTTACGGGGTTGTCGTTTATGGTATTTTTGGTAGTGTTCTTCTGGCGTTAATTCCTTCTTACTGTTCGAGCTTCCCATTTTGTCGATAGATATTGGCACTAGCTTTTAACAGTAGTTTAAACTTTGTAAAATTCTAAAATTTCTAGAACCTAGCCAACTCATTTACAATAGGCCCATAAAATGACTTAAGGAAGGTTTTAAGACAGGGCAGAGTGTCTCAAGGAAGTCTTCCACTTCACGACGTCTTTCTTTTGGTGAAGACTAACAACTAACTCACTTCTCCAGAGCAAACAGACTAAACTGCACAGGAAGAGATATTCCGTCCCTACTCGATCAGCATGGACAACTTCAGCACACTTAAACACAGGAGCACAGGACAACGAGAATTAGACTGATTCATCACTTCTTCGTTCTTCCATTCATTCTAGATTTTCACGAGTCTTCAAGGAGAAGAAGCTACCACCGAAATCCCTTCTTCATGAAATACTTCATGAAGATCAAACTTATCGTATCCAAAATTACTCATCTCAACAGACTAAGTCACTCCCACCCACTCCGGCATCTTCTTAAGATTAAATCTTTAGAGAATAGTTTCAGAAATCTATTTCAAGAAACTCGCTAGCAATAGAAAATCACAACAAAACTCGACAAACTTGAGACTTGAAACAAGTTAACTGACCCTCCAAACCAGCAACGGTTAACACAGTAAATTCAAGCAGACATAATTTCCACACAATTTCAATAATCCAGTCCACTCAGCGCATTCATGAAAATCCTCATTTGTAAACCACAAACAACCAAACTGACCGAGTCAGCATTCCTCATAATATTCACATTGCCAATCACATTTCATACGAATCAGTCGTATATCAAACACCCTGCCCAATAAATACATTGAATACAAATACAAAATACAAACAGGAAAGTTTGCACAGGAAACGGTTCGCCAGATAAGACGTTTCACAAACCGTCCTTTTAACCAACAACTAACAACTCTATAAAATTAAACTAAACCCCAATAAATATTCTCTCCCTGACTGCATTAATTAGAGTTAGGATGTGATTACTAAATCACTCGTGACTGACCCAACGAGCTAAGAATGAATGCAAATATTAATTCAGAATGATTCATTCCGCACCATTTCAGTTGACAATATTCGCAGTTAAATCTAATAAATCTCTTTACTAAGTCACTAAAAGCCACGATGATCATCTTTCCGACTTCTCTAGACATTTTAAATCACCTTGTAAAATACATAGGACCCACTAGACACCTAAACTTCTAGGCAAACCGCAAAAGCAGCACTTTTCAGGTTAAGCACCGACATGCTCTTAATTTCTACCATAAACAAGTCCACAACACTCTTCATAACAGAATCTGTTTATGTGGCATAAACAATACTTAAGTTTCTTTTTGTCACAGCAGCTCTCAAATCATTATCATTACCAAAGAGAACGACGAATATGAATGGAGAGCACAACGCCGAATTCTAAGAACAAGTAACAAAATCAGTGTGACTCTAGAAGACACGTTCTTTTCTGTCTACATTAGCGAAATTAAAAACAAGCCGATCTGTCTTTCATCTTTCCCTTCTTAGCGAAAAGTTAGGTGGATATCACTTTACATACCAAATTGTACGCCATGATTTAACTCATTATATCATGAATCCCATTCACCATCGTAATGTTAACATTTAAACAAGCAATGGATACCAAATATATGAGACTTGTCTGACTGGATATATTTTTATAGAACTGCACTGGCAGGTGTACGGATTTTCGGTCCGCAGGTATCATAAAATACCTAACGTAATGAACGTAGCCTGATAAGCAATTAAATGAAAATGCACCTAGGATTAAGCGTAAAGCAAAACAAGCCCTTCGAGCTTAAACATTATTACTTACCTATAAGCGATTCATCTGGATCATGTGGAGCTACAGACAGTCTAGTGAGAAGTCGAAACAGCAAAGGAAGAACATCCAAACTCTCCGAGGTCTTCCTAAACGCAGGTAAGCAGGATGGACGAATCAAACCCCAAATCCTCATAAGAACAATTAATTCTCGCAAAGTTCCCACAGCTTTTGAATCTCTGCACACTTCCCACTGTTAACAAAAAAAATGTTTAATTAAATTATAGTACAACAATTAAATCTACAAAAAAATTTCAAAATGTAAAACAAACTTACACCAGGTGCTCTAGAATGTCTTAAGTCCGGCAATGTAGCTAACAGCTTTAACGTGAGATCAGCACACCACTGCAGATATTGTTGAAGAGACTGGAGCGTTGATGCTTCTACTGTGTATTCTTTAGCCACCACGTGAACAAGGACCTTGTCCAAATCGGAAAATGCTTCACCCTTCGTACTCAACAAATCTATTAACAAAACCACACAACTAAAAATCCTGCATTATCAATTAAAAAATTAAAAAATACAAGCATTGATCAAAATTGCAACTAACTTGATAAAGATTCAGCAGGTCCCTTGTCATGCGACGAAAGATCGCTGGGTCTCAACAAAGCCTTCAACGCACCAGACACAAGATGCAAGGTCAGCAGAGTCTGTTGATCATTTATCCTGGCAGTTCCTCCCGAAGCCAACCTAGAAAAATTTTTTTAATTTTAATTAATTAACATAACTCATGATAACGATGATCCCAAGCATTAATAACTTTCAATTTAAAATATTAAATTACCTGTACAAAGCTGACTTGATTACAAGTATGCGAGAGTTAAAATGCGTTTGAACGCTTGGCAGTTGTCTAGCAAAAGTCTCACTCAATCTGTCAGTAATGTTCTCGATAAAAATTGGTCTCACACACATCATCACATCCCAAGGATCCAGCCCTCCCATCATGCTCAACTCAATGAGGACAGTCGCAGTGCCTAAAACGTCATTTAGATTGTAAAATTGGAAAGATCTTCAGCGTATTTTTACATGGAAATAAAAGTATAGGCTACACTCACTTGCATCGATGTTAGGATGAATTTTATACACATTCAAATGGGAATTTGGAGTCAAACAAATCAACAAAGATCCGCT
The DNA here is from genome assembly GCA_034696625.1 of Isotomurus palustris. Lineage (NCBI taxonomy): Eukaryota > Metazoa > Arthropoda > Collembola > Entomobryomorpha > Isotomidae > Isotomurus > Isotomurus palustris. The sequence continues at coordinate 2,964 of JAQGAD010000411.1, read as the reverse complement.
CCAAGAGAATCCCATTGAAACATAAATTCCTGAACTGCTGTCCCCTCCTGAAATTCCACTGGCTGAATTTCCAGAGAATTTGCACGGAGATGACGAGTAACTTTTGCCAATCTTGAGATCGATTTCCTCTCGCTCTCTCTTAAAATTAGCCGTCGACATTGCATTCTGCCCAGGAGTAATTGTTCCCACCTGATGATACAGTTTTAGTTCAAAGGCACTAGATTAGAATCCATAATATTCTACTTCTATTTGCTTAAAATACTTTCTTACTTGTTGAAGATTGTCACTCCTCGCTACTACCACAGTACCGTTAGCCAAAGAGGAAGAGATTAACGGAGATAAAGTAGACAACGTTTGGTGATTCTGGTTCTGCAATGGATTTTGAATAGACGACCCACTTCCACTGAATGGAGCTGACAGCAGATGCATCGGAAGTGTAGCTATTTCTAAAATTCCACTTCCAAATTGAACTTGAGCTGTTTGCTCCCATTTCTGAAACGCAAAGTTTGATTTCCAGTTTTTCAGTAATTGACAATAATCAAAATGATCGAATTACAGCCAACAAAATCGTAAATACTCACATATGCGTTCACAAGTTCATTATTTCCAGTTTGAAATCGTGATTTCAAAGTCACTGGTTGTAAAACAAGTTCATACAAACTTAACCAACTGGCACCCGTCAGATTATTAACTAACGATATCAAAAGTGTGTCAGTGTTTGTTCGGCTAATAAATTGCACAGAAGAAATCGAATGGTCTGCAAGAAATCAAAATCCAATTATCAAACACTGTCACAAATCCTGAAATAAATTAAAATCCATCATTCGGCATAGGCATTGCCAACAAACCTGGCAAATTATTGAGAAACAGAGATTGTGACGGCGATGGTTTGATTTCAACTTTATCTCTTCCTTGTCCAGTCAAATTAACTTTGATTCTACTGACGAGCACAGGTTGACGAATATTTTCGTTACACGAAACAACCATAATTTCCCCATCTAATTAAAAAGATCAGAGTTTAATCATTAATGAGATTTCCATACTCAAAATCGAACTTGGCTAATCATGAAAAATTTCAATACCTTTGGCATAAGCCATATCAGCAAACTGGACGTGACTTCTTATCGACGATATCTTTTCACTAGCTGAATTCGGTTTAGTAAAGTCATCGCATCCCGAAGTAACGAGAGCTCCAACAAGTCCCGTTCCAGTTACAACTACACATCCTTCCAAAGGTTTTCCTCCAAAGCCTCGGCTGCTTGGAGTCACACCGGAAGAATACTTTTCACTGTAAACCATACTGTCCAGCTTATCTGGATTCACAGCAACCTGGATTAAAAATACCATGCGTATAAAATATAATACCACCGAAAATAGAAAGCAGTAAAATACTAAAAATAGCAGCACCAAAACAATTCTAACCTTTCTCGGAATACTCAGCCAACACGAAGTAATAATAGGCTCTCCAGGAAAGTTCCCACTGTACAACACCTGCCACTTATTCAAAAAATGGTCCAGCATACAATAAACTTCCACTCCTCCATCTTCAGTAGCCACCAACAGCTTCGCCCCAGGATGATCCCATTGCAACAGAGTTACTTGGGACGATGTATTTTTAATTCTACACAAATTCAATTCTTGTAATTTCTAAAAATACTCAAGAAATGAGAAATGCTTGCCGTTACAAGTTCCACTACTTACAAGTAAGTTTCCCATGGCGTATTCAAATCTGCGATGTACACATGAGCCCCAGCGATGTCCGGTTCTCCTGAAACAGCCCCCGAATTTCCACCTCCATTCCGCTGCCCTTTTTTCCCCGCATTTAGGTCGACATATGACGAAAATGCAATTAGGTTTTTCACAGATACTGCAACCAGTGGTTTTCTATTTGGAGCAAGTCTTATCCTACAGAAATTAATAACAGAGCGCAGAATTAGATATGAAAATGACCTCATGGCTTGTACTTCAAAACACTCGATAACCAAATAACCGATTTTATCAAAACAGAAAACACTTACCGTTTAGTACTCACGACATAATCCTCAGCCCCATCTAAATCCGGTTTCACGTCATACAGCAACTCCACCGATGTCGACGTCGCCATTTCGAACTATTCTCCTTCAGTGAACAATGGCGATGTCGAAAATGTAATTGTTTGAAACACCAGCACAAGAAATGAAGTGTTGACAAGTGAAGAGGCGATTGTTGACTGAAGGAAGGAGAGAGGAGAGTATTGTTGTGACTTGTGCTCGAAGGTAAACTTACTCCGCGCTGTCTACTCGATGACACGTACACTCAACATTCCTCTTCAGTATTTTTAGATTTCCATTGTTCACACTTTCACACAAATATTTGTAGCTTCAGTTTTTAGTATTTTTTATTTATTTCCAGGTCAGAATTAGATTTTACTCATGACCAGGTTGAACAATTGAGTGGTCTTTTTGGTCTACAGCTCATTTTTATTACTGCTGCTGGTGCTACTATGATTTTATTCATGTTGAAATGAGGGATATGAAACCATGTCTATTTTTATGTAAGGAAATGATGTAATTATAGTAAGTATGAATCAGGTTTATTAAAGTTTTCTACCTTTCTCAAATTCTCAAATATGAAAAGGATTGCTATTTGCTTTACAAATTCTACGACTGATTATCAATGATATAAAGCAGAACAATAGAAGGAGATACCCAAAGAATTATTTCAGTAAGCGAGCCTTTATAGTATCTTTGGTATTAAACCTCCCACAATATCCTTCGCAAGTTTACCTCCTGTTCCAATTACTTTACTTCCAGTTCCAATTCCAGCTTCCACAAGTTTACCTCCAGTTCCGATTCCTGCTTCCACCAGTTTACCTCCAGTTCCAATTCCAGCTTCCACCAGTTTACCCCCAGTTCCAATTCCAGCTTCCACCAGTTTACCTCCAGTTCCAATTCCAGCTTCCACCAGTTTACCTCCAGTTCCAAT